>CAEFZY010058027.1:0-11489 GCA_903066815.1 Brachyrhaphis roseni
GGAGGGACTAAATACACAGGGAGGCAATCAGGGATACAAGACACACCTGGGATCAATCGAGGGGAGACAGGACAACACGGAGAGCACAGAGACACAGAACTAGACATGAACTAAACACAGAAAAACACAGAGAACTCGAAAATAAACACTGAAAAACACAGAACCTGACATTTTGCTTTTCAAAGTCTGAAGTAAAATCATCACAAAGCCTGCAGACACTCCCACTTCTGTTCCATAGAAACACTAAAAGGGAAACACCCTGAACTTTAAAACTAGAACTGATAGTTAATATTACAAACTACATAAAAATCTCCAGACGTCATCCTATCATAAATTCTCTTCTTTTCTACTTTAGGGTTCTGCATTAAAGACATTAAATGTTTCGATGTGTTCCAGCTGCCCACATTACACATATCAAAAAGTGCCACTGTGATGAAAGCTAATTTCTAAACAAGCCAAGAATTAAATTGAAAATGTATCAATTCACTGATTAATTAAGCAATAGAAGTAATGTATCAAAAACAAAAATGAACTTGGCTTCAAAGGGAGGGTTTTTATTTTACTGCTGATTGAAGCTTAAAATCTGTGAAGAGTTTTTCAGTTCTCTAACTCGAGACAGACAAATCAATGTTCGGTGATTCAGGTGTTTTGTTTTGTTTACTTCACTTCCCACATCACATAAAGTTACTAAAGAGTCCTTTTTCTTCTTCATACACCTTGAATTTATGTCCAGCACCACATTCTAACATTCTTTTCATTGACTTTCCAAGCACATAACCCATGACTTATGTGCTTAGATCAGACTGTGTGGTTTGACAGAAATGAATGGATTCTAAGCAGAGTTACAACTCTTTTTCTGTTTAGGTTAAAGGCAAATAATGAAATTTTATGTTTCAATTGGCAGAAAAAAAAAAGCCCTTTTGAAGTCAAGTTCATCTTTCTTTTTGATTGATCACTTTATGTTTCTACTGATTTATTAAACAGAGTAGATTAACAATAAGTTGAATCCTGGTATAGAAATTAGCTTTAATCGTATTGGCACTTTTTGATATGTGTATTGTGTGACAGTACGACTAGTGGATTCAAGTCGCAGTTACAAAAATACAATCTATAAACCAACTTACATTTTTTATGTTGTGCTCAAAGGGAAGCCCAACATGAGGCACCAAACCTGAAGTCAGTGTAAGTGAAATGTATGTTCAGTAAAGTTGCGTGTAACAAACTACACATCAGAGGCATTTACGGTTCAAGGCCTTGACATCTCCATGGAACAGAAGTAGGAGTGTCTGTGATGAAGGGCGATGGCTTGACTAAAGACTGTGATTGAAAAAACAGAAGCCATTGTTGAATTTTGTTGCTGCTTCCTTATTGTTATGTATTTCCAATAAGTTTCTGTATTTGACTATAAAAAAGTGTTTAATCTGTTAAAAAACAAAAGTAATTAGAAAATACTGCTTTGGTGCAGCAGATAATACTTCTTGAGAATCAGTTCTGCCTTCTTCAGTTTTAGGAATAATCCTATTCTGAACTTTCTTGAGTGCAAGTCAAGTAAAACATCAGTGCTGATGATCAAGGAAGAACAATACCTTAATGTATTTATTTTTCCTTTTTTGAAGATTGGTCTTTGAATATATCATATTATATGCATCATTATAAAAACAATTGTTTTGCATAGAAAAAAGAAGAAACAGTTGCTGCTATGATCATTCAGGGTAATAACTGTCAGGCCTACTGGTGAAACAGTAGGATTTCAACAAAACAACGTTTTTGAGGGACAGTTAGGATGTTGCTATGTTAAAGTTTGATTATGATGAGTATTACTGACTGTGATTATCTTAAATTATGAGCATCATTTAGCGGGTTTTGTGGAATTTTAGAACTGTTATTTTTAACAATGGATATTACGTTTGTAATCATTCAACCTGATTTTTAATAGTCTGAACATTATAATATTATATTATATTTGAATAAATGTTTTTTCTACATACAATTTATAGATACATATTGCTTATGTAAGAAGTTGTCATATACATACCAAACACCAGAGAGCATCAGTCAGCTTCAACAGGGAAGAAGGAGAGTCATACAACTTCCGTCACTGAAATTCTGTGTATTTGGCTGAGTCATGTGTCCGGTCACTGTTTTTATTTACTAGCAGCGGTTGGTGTCATTCTTTGAAAAACAATGTTTTTCACAGACGTTAAATTTTCAACTCTTTTAGCAAAAGTATAATACAAAAGAAAATTAAGGTAATTTCGAAAGAGCTGAAAATGAGATAAAACAAAAAATTTCCCAAGGAAAATTTATTTTTAGCTGATTTGATTTAGTCTATTTCATTACTAATTCTGAATTGTAATATTATTGCTGATGGGTTTTTTTTTATTATTTAGGTTTTCTTCCTTTTGAATTTGGTACAGAGTGAAAATAAAAGAATAAAATTTGCAAAGGAACACAGCAATTGTAAAATATCTTGAAAGTTTTTATTATAAAGAAGATGTTCATAATCTCATAATCATCAACACAGAAGCTCAGAACTTTCTTTTACCATAATGTTATAATGTTATTTACCTGATGGGTTTCAAGAAATTATTCTTTTCGGACACTGGCAGTAGGTGTGGTAAGGGTGTGTTGATGGTGTGTCATTTTGGAAATTGCTTTTGATGATTGACGTTGAAGACTTGGGAACACCTGTCCATTGATGTCATCCAAGCAGTATTTAAAGAGATGTGAGTTTCAGAGATTCAGTATCAGAACCAGGAGAACTAACCTGCAGGATCCACCTGAACATCACAATGAAGCTGATCTTTTCTCTGACTCTCATCTGGGCTTTCTACAGCAAGGGTAAGAATAATTAATACATATATATTAGTCATTCTTTTCTTGTATAAAATACTGGAATTAAACTATACATCTTTTTTTTTCAACAGCTGTAATTGTTTATCAAGTTCTTTAACAAACAGTTAAAGCAGTGTGTGAAATTTTAAGTAATAATATTAATTTTGTAAGTTTCATTAAATGTTTATGATTTCAGAATTTAGGCATCTGAACAAGTATATTTCCATAGGACATATTCGTCACTTTTATATAAAACAAGGTGAAACTCAGGCTTGTTTTGCGCCACTGATCCCTTTTCAAAACAATGTTATTATTTCCTCAAAGTATGTAAGCCTTTCTCTTTGGCATGTGGTTAAAATAAATAAAATCTAATGGAATGTGTTATTACACACATTATTTGATTATTGGTATGATTTTTTGACTCTCCATAAAAAAATAACAAACTTAAAATATTAGATATTTGCCTCTCAAGAAGACACTCATAATGTCTTCTATTTAATCATTTTCCATGAAATGTAACATTTTCAAAAACACTAGTTTTTGTTGAGTTTTTTAAAGAGACCCAACAAATGTTTTCTGACTGTAGAAAACATTTTAACTAATCATACTTAATGAACTTCTTTTCACCTTTTTGCTCATGCTGCTCTGACCTTACATTACAATTTTAGGCACAAAGATATTTAAGATGTTTTGTTTAGCTTCGGGGAACACTGGTTTAATAAAAATACAACCTTTAAAGAGACAAGATGGAATTATGTTTTTTGTCCTATTACAATTTTTCAAATCGGGAATTCTGTAAACATTACAAATCTAACAAGATTAACATAATGCATTCTCCGTGAAACAGTAAGAAACTTCAAACATGAATTAATTGTTAATGTGGATATATCATGCTTTTAACTCCTTGTTTTGTGAATAGTTCTCTTATGGACTACACAAATAAGAACTGCAGTTCTTTGGTCTGAATTCCTCATATTTGTAGGCCCACAGATCCCTCGTTTATCCCTTTCGTGTTTTAGAGCAACTCATGTTGCTGTGACCTTTTTTAATGTCAATGAGACATTTAACGTCATGCTCACCTCTGGGTCTCTTCATTTGGCAATTTTTGTAGTTTGATAGCAGAAATACAACTACCTATCAGAAAGATACTTTTTACCCCAAATTTCATTAACCTTATCATATGAGGATTGGAAAACACTGTTTGGGCATTTCAAACTTGTGGAACATTTAAATAAGTCCTTTTCTTCTTCCTCATGATTGCAGCTGGAGCCCTGACATGTATGACCTGCACAGACCAGACGTGTTCAAACACAGTACCACTAACATGTAACTCAGAGACGATGTGCATAACAGCTACCATCCAAGGTATTGTTCTGTTTGTCTCTTAATTCACTTATGATGGAATTCAAAGAAAGAATTTAGGATGCTGTATTTTCTGACACCACCAATCTTCTCTTTGACTCTACAGCTAGTAAATCTGGAACATCAGGAACACAGCTCTACAAAGCCTGTGCAACGTCCTCTCTGTGTCCGGCTACAGGCACCTCCGCTTTTTCAGTCAACTTGGGATCCCAAAGTGCAATTGCATCTGCTCAGTGCTGCAACACAGACAACTGCAACTCACAGACTCTGCCTGGTACGTTTCATCACGAGTTAAATAAAAGATCTGATCCTCCTTTTTTGCTGATATTTAATGAGTTTCTCTTCCACTGTCTTTCTTTGATTCAGCCCCCAGTCCTCAGCCCACAAACTCCCTGCAGTGCATTGCTTGTAACCCCACAACATCTCAGTGCAACCCAATAACCTGTTCAGGAGATCAGACCAACTGCTTCTCAGCAACTTGTAAGATTTTCTCTTCAACCGTTTAGATAGGTGTGCATTTAACCAAAGCTGGAGCAATAAAATAAGATACAGAATG
This sequence comes from Brachyrhaphis roseni, assembly GCA_903066815.1. Classification (NCBI taxonomy): domain Eukaryota; kingdom Metazoa; phylum Chordata; class Actinopteri; order Cyprinodontiformes; family Poeciliidae; genus Brachyrhaphis; species Brachyrhaphis roseni. Next base: position 4,754 of record CAEFZY010058027.1, read on the forward strand.
CCAAAAAAAGACAAATTGGTCTATAGTTGGTTAATATATTTCAACACATTTGAATTAAACTTAGTTAACTTAATAAACAACTATTGTTTTGTATTAAATTTAAATTATTAAATAAAGAACTATTGTAATTGTTAACAATTTTTTCATTCAACAGTGAACGATGGAACAAACACATTTCCTGCACTGGGTTGTGCATCACCAAACACATGTACAGCTGCTTCAGGTCTGGGAAATTTGCCGTTCATGCAGAGTGTTGGTTCAATCACCAGTGGACCAACCTGCTGTACAACTAGTTTGTGCAATAATCCAAGTGCAACAACAGCTGCAGCAACTACTACAACCACCACAACCACAGCCCCAACCACAACTACTGCACCAACCACCACTACTGCACCAACCACTACAACCACCACTACTGCAACAACCACAACAACTGCAGCACCAAGCACCACAACTGCAGCACAAATCACAACAGAAGCTCCAACTACAACAGCAGAAATGACAACCGCAGCACCAACCACCACAACTTCAGCACAAACCACAACAACTGCTGTGCCAACAACCACAACAGCAACTCCAACCACCATAATTACAGGACAAACCACAACTGCAGCACCAACCAGCACAACAGCAGAACAAACAGCAATAACTGCAGCAACAACTGCAGCACCATCCACAACAACAGCAGCAGCAACAACCACAACAGCCCCAACCACAACTGCTGCACCTACCACAACACCTGCAGCACAAACAACAACAGCAACTCCAACCACCACAACTGTTGCACCAACCACAACCGCAGTGCCAACCACCACAAATACAGCACCAATGACTACTGCTGCACCAACCACTACAGCAACAGTACAAACAACAACAACGGTAGTACCAACCACCACAACAGAAGCACCAGCCTCAACAACAACTACAGCACCAGCAACAACAGCTGCACCACAAACAACAACAACTTCAGCACCAACCACCACCACTGCTGCAGTAACAACCACAACAGCAACTCCAGCCACCACAACTGCAGCACCAACTACAACAACTGCAGTACCAACAACAACAATTGCTGCACCAACAACAACTGCAGCACAAACCACCACGACTGCAGCAACAACTGCAGCAGTAACAACCACAACTGCAGCACCAACCACCACAACTGCAGCACCAACTACCACAACAACATCTCCAACCACCACAGCTACAGCACCAACCACAACTGCCGCAGCAACCACCACAACTGCAGCAATAACAACCACAACAGCGTCTCCAACCACCACAACTGCAGCAGCAATAACCACAACAACTGCAGCACCAACCACCACAACTGCTGCAATAACAACCACAACAGCAACTCCAGCCACCACAACTGCAGCACAAACCACAACAACTGCAATACCAACCACAACAATTGCTGCACCAACAACAACAACTGCAACACCAACCACTACAACAGCAGCACAAACTACCACAACAGCGGCTCCAACCACAACAACTACAGCACCAACCACAACTGCTGCACCAACCACCACAACTGCAGCAGAAACAGCCACAACAGCAGCTCCAACAACAACTGCAACACCAACCACCACAACTGCAGCAATAACTACCACAACAGCGGCTCCAACCACTACAACTACAGCACCAACCACAACTGCTGCACAAACCACCACAACTGCAGCAGAAACAACCACTACAGCGGCTCCAACCACCACAACTANCAACCACAACAGCTGCAGCACCAACGACCAACACTGGAGCACCAACCACAACAACTGCAGCATCAACAACAACAACAGCTACAGCACCAACCACAACTGCAACAATAACAACCACAACTGCAACAATAACAACCACAACAGCGGCTCCAACCACTACAACTGCAGCAGCAATAACCACAACTGCAGCACCAACCACCACAACTGCTGCAATAGCAACCACATCAGCAAATCCATCCACAACAACTGCAGCACCAACTACAACAACTGCAGTACCAATCACAACAATTGCTGCAACACCAACCACTACAACAGCAGCACAAACAACAACAACTGCAGAACCAACATCAACAACAACTGCAGCAGCAACAACCACAACAGCAGCTCCAACAACTGCAGGACCAACCACCACAACTGCAGCACCAACTACCACAACAGTGGCTACCACCACCACAATTACAGCACCAACCACAACTGCTGCACCAACCACAACAACTGCAGTACCAACCACCAACACTGCAGCACAAACCACAACAGAAGCTCCAACTACAATAGTAACACCAACCACAACTGCTGCACCAACCACAACAACTGCACCACAAACAACAACAACAACAGCTGCAGCACCAACAACAACTGCACCACAAACAACAACAACTTCAGCACCAACCACCACAACTGCAGCACCAACTACAACAACTGCAGCCACAACAACCACAACAGCAGCTCCAACAACCACTACAGCAGCTCCAACAACAACAACTGCAGGACCAACCACCACAACTGCAGGACCAACCACCACAACTGCAGCACCGACTACCACAACAGCGGCTCCAACCACCACAACTGCTGCACCAACCACAACCGCAGTGCCATCCACCACAATTGCAACCGCAGCACCGACCTCCACAAATACAGCACCAACAACAACTGCTGCAACAACCACCACAACAGCAGCACAAACAACAACAACGGCAGCACCAACCACCACAACAGAAGCACCAGCCACAACAACCGAAGCACAAACCACAACTGCATCACCAACCACATCAACAGCAGCACAAACAACAGCAACTGCAGCTTCTCCAACAACCACAATAACAGCAGCACCAGCCGCAACTACCACAGCACCAACCACGACTGCAACACCAATCACCACAAATGCAGCACCAACCACCACAACAGCAGCACAAACAACAACTGCAGCAGTAACAACAGCACCACCAACAACCACAACAGCAGCTCCAACCACCACAACTGCAGCAACAACCAGCACAACTGCACCACCAGCAACCACAACTGCAGCACCAACTACTACAACAGCATCACCAACCACCACAGCTACAGCACCAACCACAACACCTGCAGCAGCAACAATCACATCTGCTGCACCAACAACCACAACAGCAAATCCAGCCACCACAACTGCAGCACCAACTACAATAACTGTAGTACCAACCACAACAATTGCTGCTCCAACCACCACAACTGCTGCACCAACAACCACAACAGCAGCAGCAACAACCACAACTGCAAACACAGCACCGACGACCACAAATACTGCATCAATGACAACTGCTTCACCAACCACCACAACAGCAGTACAAACAACAACTGCAGCACCAACCACCACAGCTACAGCACCAATCACAACTGCTGCACCGACCACCACAACTGCAGCACCAACCACCACAACAGCGGCTCCAACCACCACAAGTGCAGCACTAACCACCACAACTCCAGCACAAACAACAACAACTGAAGAACCACTCACAACAACAACTACAGCACAAACAGCAGCACCAACAACAACAGCTGCACAAACAACAGTAACAACATCAGCACCAACATCAACTGCAGCACTAGTCACAGCAATTGTAGCATCAACCACAACAACAACTGACGCACAAACAACAGCACCAACAACAACAGCAGCACAATCAACAATAACAGATGCAACACCAACAACAACTGCAGCACCAACAACAACTGGAGCATCAACCACAACTGCAGCACCACCAACAACTGCAGCACAAACAACAACAACAACAACAAATGCAGCACCACCAACAACAACTACTGCAATGCCACCAACAACAACAGCAGCAGCACAAACAACAACAACTGCAGCATCAACCACAACAACAACATTACAAACAACAATAACAACTGCAGCACCAACGACAACAGCAGCACCAGCCACAACAACTGCAGCAACAACTACAACTGCAGCAACAACCAGCACAACTGCAGCACCAACCACAACTGCATCACCAACCACTACAACAGCAACTCCAACCACCAGCACTGCAGCACCACCAACAACAACAACGGTAGCACAAACAACAACAACTACAGCACCAACCACAACTGCAGCATCAACCACCAGTAGTGCTTCTAGTATCAGTATGGCCATGCTTCATGTCTTACTTTTACTCTCTATTTTAATTGTATAAAAATCATAAATTAGAACCATCACAAAAATGTTAAATTCAAAAGATTCTCAAAGTCTCTCTCAATTTGGGAATTAGGTATCTGACAATCAAACAGATTAGTTCACAAAAGATCAATTAATCACATTAAACAAATTATATCTTTATACTAAATAAATGAAATATTTTTGCTTCTAGTTAATTCTTTTAGTGGCATTATTTATTGATTATCTATTTGTTGTCAATCATTTAAGATTAAATGTTTTGTAACCGTCTGTCATTAATTTCTTTTATTTAATTTAGACATTCCTAAGACTTTGATCTGTGAATTATAATTATTTAAAAAATTTATTTTTTCCATGTTTGTTGTAAACTATGTTATCAAATGTGATCACCACTAAGAAACAACTGAACACCTTGGGGAGAGGGACAATGCCCTGAATGCACCAAACCATCTGTCATTTACCAAAGCTCTGTAAGATTCCCTTCACTGCTATTGCAAAAAACAATACATACTATTCTGGTGCTACTAGTTGTTTTTTTTCTCTCTGGCTGTTCTTTACTTAGTGTTACTTGTCTTAGACATTGCGAATAATTTAGATATTAGTGAGGATTTTTTTCAGTTCCGTGTTTCCATAACATGCAGACCACACACATTCTGGTCACAAACTGTCAGGTTCACAAAAATTCACGCAGGACAAAATAAATATCAAAATCACATGAGGTTGCTGGCTGTTTTATACATGTTTGATTTTTGTGTGAGAATCAAGTAAAAAATACAAAAAAACAAAGAAAAATCTGTTATTGTATTGTTTTTAATCTGACGTAAAAACTGTAACAAACTAATATGTAATTTGTTTTTCAATATTATTGTTTTAGATAGTCAATTAAACCCAAATGACCGCTGATCACTTTAAAGTTTTATTTAGCTGTTCTCTTTACTGAGAGGTGACCCTTCCACTGAGCTCTGGCTCGTTGTCCTGCTGCCTAATGAAATATTGTCTGACTGTTCTCTATGTATGCTGAGGTAAAGGAACAGAGACAGAGTAACCGAAGAACTAAACAGATTTACTTCATGACGACTGTACTTTGACTTGACCTGTGTTTCAGCTGTTTTGCAGTTTTGTGCAAGAACAAATTTGTTCTAATCTAAAAAAAAAAAAAAAAAAAAAAAAAAAACTTTTTATCTTATCTGTTTTCACATCAGATTAAAAAATGCATAGAAACTGAATACTATGTCTTCATGTTTGATTCTGGGGATGCAGAGTAGACTACAACCAGAAGACTAGAGAGGTCTGAAAGGTTGATACAAAGACAACAAATCTTTAATGTATTTTAATGTTAAGCAATTCAGTGACAAATAAACTAACAGAAATATTTCAAAGTCTATTTTCCTTCTTGTTGGCTGTGCTTGGAAGTGCTTGGATTTAAAATGTTTCACTTGTGACAAGACATTTCTAGGTAGTCTATTAGTGCAGTCTATTTTTAGTGCCTTACTGAACTATTCACAACCCAGGACCTTTTGCACATTTTTATAACCAACAAAATATATATATTATATTTGTAAAACAGATGGAGAACAGCATCATGTTTTCAAAATATTTCCAAGTAAAAGTCTGAAAAAGACTCATGGACCAACTATAAACCAATGGGTGCAGCAGATGTTATCTGCCCTAACTCTGGAAAAGATTACATATGTATTAAAGGGCAAATGGGATCTGTTTGAGTTCATCTGGAATCCCTTCATTATGTATGTCAAGGATCTGAACATCTCTGATGATGGTACAAGTGACTGAAGAACATGTTATCTGCATTTCCCAAAGACAATTCTATTAGATGGGTTGCATTAGAACCAGGATTGTGAGAGGCATTTTGTTTGTTTGTTTGCATTTTATTTTGACCTGAACAGTACTACTACTACTACTGATGTCATGCTTTACAAAATGTTCAAGCTGTTTGTCTATACTGCTAAAATTCCAATAAAGATATTTTGGAAAAAAAAAAGTCTGAAAAATGTGGTGTGCGTATAATTCACACTCACTAAGTGAAGCATCCAAAGAGCCTTTGCTTTTATTTAACATGATCCACACAGGGTTTAGTACCAAATGCTCAGTATTTTACCAATGTTCAGAACAGATGATCATTCCCTCATGATGTGTTGTCTCTTTGAAGCTCAGCAGAGTTCAGAGGCTCACATAAAAACATCAAGAATGTTTTGTCTAATTTGAGACAGACAAATCAATGTTCGTGATTCAGATGTTTTATTTTGTTTACTTCACTTCCCGCATCATATAAAGTTACTAAAGAGTTTTTTTTTTCTTCATACACCTTAAATTTATGTCCAACATTCTAACATTCTTTTCATTTACTTTCCAAGCACATAATCCAGGGCTTATGAGCCTGAGGTTATGTTTCTGTTTTCTATTTACCGTATTTTCCGGACTATAGAGTGCACCTTATTATAAGCCGCACCCAGTACATTTGCAACGGAAAAACCATTCTGTACATACATAAGCCGCACCTGTCTATAAGCCGCATGTGCCTACATACAGCCGGTACACAGAAAGAGTTTTCAAAGTTTTA
>CAEFZY010058031.1:0-56213 GCA_903066815.1 Brachyrhaphis roseni
AAGTAATAAAGAAATATTTAAAAATAAAAATATAATGTGTGTGTGTGTGTATGTATATATATATATATATATATATATATATATATATATATATATATAAAATCAAAACCATTACAGTGTTTAACATATTTTAGTCTCTTTGGCCATTTATGTCCTTCAAGTTACATTAAAACCTGGGAAGAATAGTGATGCACAATCACTAATAATTTATATTTTTCAAAATTATTGCGAGACATTGCCATGAAACCATCTACAAATAATCTTTGATGAATATTCTTCATTTTTAGTGGTAAAAATATGACTTCCTTTACTCATTAAAAAGGTTGAATCCTATAATATAGATGCATCGTTTAAAAACGGCACCAAGGAATATTCTACCTCGACACTAAGACGGTAAGCATGTGTTTACATATAAAATTAGTGTATTTTTTTTAGAATATGAGTGTTTGAAAACTCAAGCTAACGGACTACCTGGTTGATTTAAAAAGATAAAATCTACTTCAGGTAAATCAAAGATGATTAACATCAAACTATGAAATTAACAGGAGTGAAAATAGGATTACAAAAGATATTTCAGAATAAGTTTATTTTCTGTTGTCTTTGGAAATTTTAAATACTTTAATTCAAATAAAAAGCTCTGTTTTTCAGGTGATAGCACAGCCAGGGGTAGTTATTAATGAAATAATTGGTGTACAAATGACAACTGGAAATTCACTCCTGAATTTTCTCCTTTTTTTTATTGAAAATGTGAATCCTCTTGGTTGATCAAGTGTGTTTAATAGACTGTAGCCTTTAAAAATGCCAAAAGTTAAAAAGTTTTACTCCTAAATAAAAACAGCAACATTTTTCATGAAGTTAAAGAGACATTTTCACACATGAAATTTAAGAATCACATTTCACCCTCTGGTTTTCTGTGTGATAAAAAGCATTTTATATTGAAAGCAACATTATGTCCAAACAAACTGATTAGGGTTGAATCTCTCATCTGGGAGTTTTGCTTCTGTCAAACATGTTGGGTTATCCTGGCCTTATGTCAGCTGCAGAAAGGGAATGCATAGCTTAGCTGCAGCGTGACGGCTAAGCTATGCATACATATGGCACATTGTTTGTGAGAATGCCATGCTACCTAGGCAAAGCTGGCCTTTAGGAAAATCTGTCCTCCTCTCTGGCTCCTTGGATGTTGTTTGGTGGTGTATGGATTACTCAAAGGATTAAAACAAACACCAAGCTTTCTGTCATTTTAAAAAACAGCCTGGATGTTCTACACTGCAGAGATGTTTCTGTATGGTTATGTTGTTAAATGTTTGGACACGTAAACATATGAGATGTTTTTTGTTTTCTTTAGACAGCAGTTTTGATGCTTTTCAGTTAGGGTTGAAACGATTAATCGTGATTAATTGATTATTGAAATAGCCGTCAACTGATTTAGCAATCAGTTAATCAGTGACTGGAGAATAAGACCGTTTTTGAAAAAACAACATATTCAGAGCAGTAATTAAACCAAAACTGTGCAAAAAATATAAATTTTGCATCTTTTTCTGTAAATATGTTCTACTCAGTACTCTATTGTTTTAGGTTTACCCGACTCAAATATTTTATCAATGCTATTCAATTATTATTAAAAAATAGTCAATAGATCAGCACTGCACTGTGTTGATTCTAAATGAAACTGAATTTGTTGAACTTTTCATATATTGATGTTAAAAGTATTATGTTTTTTCTGCAGATGCATTATTTTTCTTTTAAACGATAATTCACTAAAGGAATGTCATGTTGTTGCAGTTTGCTTTATTTTATTACTTATTTGAATTTTCTTAATGTATTTCCAATACCGTTTTAAAAATGTTTAAGCGGTCAAGTGAAAAATCTGCAGAATTTGCCCATTTTTTAATGCGATTAATTGTCAGAATACTCGATTAATCGCACATTTTGATCACATTTTGATGATAAAATCACTAATCTTTTGCAACGTTTCACTGAATCTGTTTTTCAGGTTGTTGGAGGGACACAATGGGGGCATTTCTGGACAAACCAAAGATGGAAAAGTACAATTCCCATGGCGAGGGTAACAACTTGAGGTATGGGCTGAGCAGCATGCAGGGTTGGCGGGTTGAGATGGAAGACGCACACACTGCGGTGATCGGTCTGCCCCACGGCCTCGATCCCTGGTCGTTTTTTGCCGTGTACGATGGGCACGCTGGCTCTCAGGTGGCTAAGTACTGCTGCGAGCACCTGCTGGAGCACATCACTAGCAACTCAGACTTCCAAAGCGCCATACAGGAGGACACCAGCGTGGACAGCGTGAAGAACGGCATCCGCACGGGATTCCTACAGATCGACGAACACATGCGAACCATCTCGGAGAAGAAGCACGGCGTGGACCGCAGCGGCTCCACCGCAGTAGGTGTGATGATCTCGCCAAGCCATATCTACTTTATCAACTGCGGAGACTCGCGGGGTCTCCTCAGCAGGGGGGGAGCCGTGCACTTCTTCACACAGGATCACAAACCCAGCAATCCGTTGGAGAAGGAGAGGATCCAGAACGCCGGCGGCTCGGTCATGATCCAGCGAGTTAATGGCTCCCTCGCTGTGTCTAGAGCCCTGGGTGACTTCGACTACAAGTGTGTCCATGGAAAAGGCCCAACGGAGCAGCTCGTTTCCCCAGAGCCTGAGGTGTACGCGATAGAAAGAAGCGAGGGGGAAGATGAATTTATTATACTTGCTTGTGATGGCATCTGGGATGTCATGGCCAACGAGGAACTCTGTGACTTTGTGAGGTCAAGGCTGGAAGTTACAGAGGATCTTGAAAAAGTCAGCAATGAGATTGTTGACACTTGCTTGTACAAGGTATGACACGTCCGCCAAACCTGCACCGACATGTTGACGCGCTGCTTGGTTTATCCTTGATTTACGTTGCTGCTTTATTATTTATTTATTTTTCCACAGGGGAGCCGGGACAATATGAGTGTTGTGTTAATCTGCTTTCCTGGGGCCCCGAAGGTTTCTCCAGAAGCTGTGAAACGTGAGGCGGAGCTGGACAAATATCTTGAAGCCAGAGTAGAAGGTACGAAACATTTAGTAAAAACCAGAGGGAGGGAGAGCAACAAAACTCAAGCAAGAGTAGCACTACTTCATCATACTCAAGTAAAAATAAAAAGTAGACATGCAAGAAATTACTCAAGTAAGATTAAAAAGTAACTGACTAAGACGTGAACAAAGTCGCAGAAGAACCAAAATATAAAGTTATGTGGAAATGTGACATTTTAAAGACTAAACTGAAAGTAATTTCTATGAATAACATAACAAAATCAGGCAAAATTTAAAAAAAAATCATGTAAATTTTTGATTAAAACTTGTTTGTTCTTCATTCAGTGAAGTTGTTCACGGTGTTTAGAGTATCCGGAAATTTGACTTAAGTAAGAATAAAAAGTATCGCAAAGTGAAAATACTCCTAAAAATACTTATTTTTCCCAAAAAGTTACTCAAGTTTCCTAGTTAGCAACTAGTTACTACCCAACTCTGATATTAATAATATTTAGTTTTAACAGTCTGAAACTTCTCAGACTGTTAAAACAAAATATTAATTTAGTTTTAATAATTAATAATTAAAATATTATTAATCTATTACCTTTGCTGTTTCTCGTAATATAAAGTGATAAAAACTTGATTCTAATGCTCCTTTATTTGGAGTAAAATCTGACACTAAAACTGTGACTTAAGGAGGAAAAAGCTGCATTAGCAGATATAGAAAACATTTTGATCCACACATATTTTACTGTATTTGTTTGAGACATACTGAGTTTAACCAGGGTTGCAGTTTTTCTTTTACTCTACACGATTGGGAACGTTTTCGGTAAATTCATATAAACGTAAACTGCTTCGTTGAATAAAAATTGGTTTAACATTTGTTTCTATTACCTTTGCTGAAATCTTTGCTTTTAAAAGATTTCAGAAAAAATATTTTTGTATGGTAATTAAAATGTATCATTTCTTAATGTTTTTGGAGATTTAACAGTAGGTCAGTGTATTTGTTTTGTTTTCTCATCAAGCTATGTTCAATTTATGCATTTTGATTTATGGTTATATGTTGAGGAGGAAATTTAGAAATGTACATGTGTGAAATTGTTAGTTAAGGATTAGCATAGACTAAACCTAACCACCTCTTAAAATCTTTTTAAAATGTTTATTTTTTATGAAATCTTAACTTATTGCCTGTGTGAATCATTTAAATACTAATAATGTAACTTCTGAGGCACTTTTAAACATGTACGTCTATTAAAACAAATGTTTTTATAAATATTTAAGCCCTTGCTTTGGCTTCACTGGAAATGCGTCACACCATTTCTCTAAAGCTAAGAATCGTGACCAACTGATCACCCAAATAGATAACACAAATACCAGAGCCAGGGGGGCATAGCAAGCTGCTTCTCTTATCTGTAGCATCAGACGTAGCCGCGCCTCGTTCAGTCTGTATGTGAAAACAAACTTTTAATGAGCTGCAGGTCAGTTTTCTGCTTCAAACCCTCATTTCCTACCAATTTCTCTCCATTTTATCCCTTTTTATGTCAAGAAATGAATCAATAACAATATATGTGGCATTAGACAAGTTATTAATATCAATAGAAAATGGACCTGATAGAATATTCAATATGTAGAATATTCACTGAACTGAATAGCATTCTGGGAAATGTAGGTGGAGGAAAAGTTTTAGCTGTTCAGCCTCTCCCTGATGCAGAGGTCAAACCTGATGCCATTAAGCAGCTGAGCAAGTTTAATGGCATCAAGAAACTCTCTCTCTCTCTTTGGTTACCTAGCAACGACCTGTGGAGTAACTTGCGCTGCAGCAGTTTGAGGTTTTCCTACAGTTCCTCATAGCTGCTTAAAACCCCCCAGCATGGAATGAAAAATGTAGATTAAACAGGAACGGTCACGTCACCAGTTTAGGAGAATTTCAGATGAATAAATAAATTGGATTTTTTAAAAATTTGTTTTGGTGGAAAGATCTGAATTTAGCCATGAAAAAATTGGATTTAGGTCACATTGAGCTGTTGTGTGAACCGTATCCTTGGAAAACTGAATGTAGCTTAAACTGCCTTATTACATACTTTATTTATAGCAGGAAAATAATAAACGACATATTGTTCAAGCAATATTCTCTTTGCATTTTGGATTTACTGTGATCTTTTGAATCAAATTTTCATTTACTTAATTCCCTGTGTAAGAGTGACTGGATCTCATTTTCTGTTGGAAATAATTTACACCTAAACATTTTGGCCAACATGTTAGAGCATTAAAACAATCTTAGTAAGGGGATTTTTCTATATTTTTAAAAAAGAAAAAGTAGATTCTCTATTTGTGATTTGATTTTAATAATTAGATATGCCAAATTATTCATCAAGTGCAAAATCAGTTTATACTCGGGAGGAGTACCGCAGATGTCACGGTCGGACAACGGGGAAATGCCGTGGTGCAAGGTGATGGTGTCTTTCTGAAACCACAAAAAGAAAACCTCGTAAAAGTGCACAGTGCGACCCCGCTGAATTGCACACAGACTAAAAAATATATTCAGTTTAAATGACCCTGTCTCTTAACACCGCTGGAGGATGAAACAATCAGACCAGGAGTAGAATAATGTAATCTGTAATGTGGAAGAGAGGACGTACAAGTATCGTAATTTCCGGGCTATAGAGCACACCTGATTGTAAGCCGCACCCAGTACATTCTTAAAGGAAAACCATTTTGTACATACATAAGCCGCACATGTCTATGAGCCGCATATGCCTACATACAGACGGTACACAGAAAGAGTTTTCAAAGTTTTGATAATGTACCTTAGCTTTTCTTTCCAAACAGTAGCTGTGACGCGGCAGTAACACATCAGCAATACGGTAGTAACACAGCACTAACAGGGCTGGTTAAAAAAACATGCCGGTAAAAGTCACGGAGAGCCGTCTTCATCTTCCTCCTGTGCACTGAAATGTGTTAAGTTACATTGAACTTGCGTCTTCCTCGACACATATATTCCCCCTTTCTCACTCTTACCTTTTCTGCTCGAGCGCCCCTGGCGGCCGTTAGAAAAAAATGCATAAATAAGCCGCATCATTGTATAAGCCGCAGGGCTGAAAGCGTGTGACAAAAGTCGCGGCTTATAGTCCGGAAATTATGGTAGTTTGCTTTACCACCATAAAACGAAGCATGCAGTTCACTGAATACCAGCAATGCAGCTAACTTCAAGTTCCAGTCAACACTGGAAAGAAAAAGCAGGATTTGACACAGACATTCATTACAATAAAGTTACTGTGTTTCTAGATATACATTTTTCACTTATTTATTTAACTTTGATTTAACCAGGTAGTCACCATTGAGATAATCCTGCTGCCTTTCATTGCCAGGTCTCCTTTAAAAATCAGATTTTGTTTAAGGAAGACCTGGCAATGATAGGCAGCAGCATAAAACAAAATAGTTAGAAACATTAAATACAAATAACATCCACAAAAACAAGTGTTAAATATTTTTGTATTTGTAAAATATATACAAATATGTGTTTGATATTTTTTTTTCTGTTTCTATTGTAAGTTTTATACAAATTATATCGTAATATGTATCATTACTGCATGCCACCCATCGCAATATATATTGTGATATTAACTTTATGCCATATCACACATTCCTGTGTTTTTCTTATAGAGATAATCAAAAAGCAGGGAGATGAAGGCGTCCCAGATTTGGTCCACGTTATGCGGACGTTAGCGTCTGAGAGCATCCCGAACCTCCCTCCTGGTGGAGAGCTGGCCAGCAAGTAAGCGATACCTTCTGCTACAATAAACTGGGCTTTTTGTTATGATATCCAACAAATTATTATCTTAAAAACAGAATTTTTTTGTTAAAATGATTTGTTTTACCCTTGTTTCTGCAGACGAAGTGTTATTGAAGCAGTGTACAACAAACTTAACCCGTACCGAAGCGATGACACCGTAAGTATCCAGTTCTTTTTGCTCTCTGCATGGCTGTGATTGTGTGACCAGCAAAGCTCATAGTCTATCTGTTGCATGCTTTTATATCTAGGAAGATCCACGTTTTTCTTTTAAACACAGTGAGTCATGGGCTGGGTGATTATGGATTGACGCTGCAACAAGATGATCTACAGTGTCTTAAAATATTCCTAACAGCTGAACCACAAACTTTGGTGAATTTTATTGGGATTTTATGCGTTGGAAAGCACAAAGTAGTGCATCGATGTGAAGAAAATAAAAAATTTGTATTCAGTCCTCTTTATTCGCATATCGTTAAATAAAATATTGTGCAACTAACAACTTTCAGAATAGTTTGTTCATTTCAGAGGTTTGTCAGAGAACAAATGGCATCATGGAGACCAAAGACGTTTAGGTAAAACTTTTCAAGATTTAAAAGCCTCTCGATGCACCCAGGTGGGAACTGAATAAATGTGTCAAAATTAGTGATGCTCTGATTCAATGTTAATATCTATATCTAAAATATTTAGGTATTGTGAGAGTATGTCTGAATTAGATCTATTCTCTCTAACTCTATGCTTTTTCTGAGTGACGTCATGCTTTATTACTTATTTTACATTATATTTCTGAACTATTTGAAAAAAAGGTTTCTTTGTTTACATGTCTGACCAGGATAGTCAACCTATTGTTTCAATTTCTTTTTCATCTATTTTATATTGACTGAACAAATTAAAGTTGCGTTGTTTTTATATATTTGACCAAGCTTGTGAGGCTATTTATTATTTAAGTGTTCTGTACCGGTTCAGTTATCTATCAAATAAATGTGTAATTCTGTACGTTTAAAAAAAAAATAAATGTTTTAAGTCCGTTCAGCACTATTTTTCTGCATCAGATCGATAGCCATCGATTCTAAATCTCATATCTTTATTGGTATCAAAAGTGTAAAAAATAGATTGGTGCATTCCTTGCATCAGTCAAAGTCTAGACATTTTCGAATCTGTGGCAAGATGAGAAAATTGTCTCTAGATTTAAAAAACTGACAAATCCTGCAGCAAAAGTTGGCTGAAGAAAGCATTGATAATTAATCATCGTTTTTCTTCCACTTCTGCTTTCATATCCCAATAAAGTACACTAACGTTTGCAGTTTGCAAACGTTAGTTCAATACCTTTGAACTAACGTTGAAGTTCAATACCTTTTCACGCCACTGTAAATCAGCATTAAACTAAAGCATTAATTATATTTGTATTTAAGGTTCCAGTTAAACCACTAGAGTGGATCATGTTTTTAAATGTGGTAATTCATTTTGTTTAAATACTTGTCAAACAAGATGTGTTGTGTTTAGGGCTGTTGTAAATAAATATTTTAGTAATCGAGTAATCTATCAATTATTCTTACGATTAACCAGGTAATCGGATAAAAAAAAAAAGCTAAAATAAAACATTGGTAAATCTAACATAACAGCAGTATTACTATTGCATATCAATATCAGTCAAATTTTTTACATTTGAGCTTCCCTAACAGCTACTTTTCTGTAGTTTAGAAAATTAACTCGTAACAATAATAGCTCACTTTCTAAGTTAACCTGAAGAAAAGTTATACAAAAATCTGAAACTATATTCAGTGTAATAATAAAGAGTCAGACTCACAAAAAGCCAGGCTATTTGTGAACAGGCTATTATAAAAAATGTCTATACTCCAACTTTTCGATTATGTATTCATCTTCAGTCAGGTTAATAGATTAACTCTCACCTTGCCAAGACATTTATAGTGTTTGTGTTCATGTTAGATTTGACACCTGCATTCGTCACACACAGAAACCCATCTACCAGCTTCGTATCGTCACGATTACGAGGTAATATGAAATTTATTTTCCGGTTCGTCCGTAAAGCTACTCATCTGAAGCACGGCCGCCCGCAGTGTTCAGTATGTCTGCTCACCTGTATGAATAATCCCGCTGTGCTCGTCCCCGCCGTTCGCTCTGAACCGGCAGAAAAACTGCAGTACTCCAAGCATCGCTCCCGTCATTTTAAAGATGGTCCCCCAAAAAACGACAAAACTCGAACATAATCATGAATCAGTAAAATTCTCCCAGGCCGAACTTGAAAATTGGACATTATGCTGCTAACACTTAGCTTTAGTGAACAACTCCGGCGGAAGTGAGAGCACAAATAAAGTCCCGGCCGGAACATGGTGAGTAAAATAATAAAACATAATACAACAAGGCTTTGAGGCAGATCAATTTTCCTCTAGAAATTTTAATAATATTGAGCCATGTTTAGTCTCATTTAAATCTAATTTTCATATCTGGAACAATATTAGAGAAAAAACTTCATTTTATGATTGTGATTTTGTCATTCCTGTCCTCCTTTTCTGACTGTGTGGTTATATTTTTGCCTTCTGTCCTGAGCTAATTGATTATATAACAGAACAGGTTTCTGAGTTTGATAATGTTCATGTATAAAAATGCTGTAAAACATTTAAATATAGCAGAAGAATCGGTTATATCTAAGCATGACAGTCTGTTAATAAGAGCTCTGTGGAAATCCCAAATAGATTATTTACCTTAAAGTCCTCTCTGCATTGTATAGGCCATTCTGGATTAATTACTTGGTTTTTTTTAACCATGTGTTCGTTGTTGCAGTAATTTAGTAATGGTATTTTATGGAATAAATAACTTCCATAAACTTTTGGTTTCAAATATCCTTTATCAGTAAACGCATCTGATTATGATTCATTAAGAAATGAAAACGATAATATGTTTAGAAATCTGACTTCATGGGAGTGTACGTGTAACCTTTCTATGTTCTTCTGAGGTCTGCCAACTGCTAGCATTACTAGCTGGTCATAGCAGTTAGAAGCAGTTAACATTTGTACAATTAAACATGGCTGAAATGGGCAACGTTAACAATGATAACATTTAAAAACATACTTAAAAAATAGCAATTTTACTCCTGAAACACTACACACTACAAAATTTGTCCAAAACATATTTTAAGATGCAATACTTGACAAAGCGGATCCAAATACATACCACAGTTACTAACGGCAACAGAAAAAGTGGGAGGAGCTGTCGGTTACCAGTTACTATGGTAACCGCCAACTGCTAAGAAAACTTAAAAAAAACAATAAATGTCCGGAGAAACAACTTGTTGAGTAAATAAAATAAAGGCAAAGAATGAATAAACAATTTTAGAAAAACTTCACATTTATGATCTTGTTGAAATAAAATCCTGCCACATATGAACTGTAACAAGTAGAGGCTCGAGGATACAACTGTGGGGTACTCCGTGGAATATTTGTTGTTTAGGTGAACAAATTGAAAAAAGTAAAATAAAAATTGAAATATATTTTCTGTAGATATATATTTCTAGTTTTTCTGCATGTTTAGCCTGGTTTTTTTTGTCCAATTTTAGCCGATTCCATCTTTTATTCTTAAGACATAAAATAATAGTTAAAATATTTAACAATTTCTTTTAGATTTTAGGTTTGAATCCAACAGGAATAAAGGAATTACAAGATTTTTTACATTTACAAATTAAAGTAACCTTCCTCTAATGTTTATTACACTCAGAAAAAAATCATTAAGGTTTTTTGGTTGTTCAGATCCAAAACGGAGTTTTTGTGTTTGAGGGTTTCTGCGACTCTTATAATAATAAGAAAACAACTTTATGAAGTCTGTGATGTCAAACATCAGACTTACAAGAATTTGAAAAAATAAATAAATAAGTCAACACAACGAATTAGAGATGCAGAAAAAAACATTATATAGAGAATAGCAATTCCTAGTCCTGGGAGTTTTAAACTGATTATACTCTGCTTAACTATATTTTAAATAACTATTTGATTTTTTTTTTTTTCTAATTAAGAAAAAGCCAGTTTCATAATTTTATGCACAAACCTACTTTTATTTAAGTATAAACTGATGCAGTTTGATACAGTATGGAGCCTTATGAATGTATTTTTTTTTACCGTCTTTTCTCGTCAGTCACATAATTTAGACAGAATCTCTAGACTGACTGAATAGAAAAAATTGTTTCTAAATTAAAAATAGTTTCTGAATTGAATAGTGACCCTAAAACTTTGTATGAATCACACACTTAAAAAATAATCCACTGTAGGTGGTGGAGTTTATTACAGGGTTGCATCAAACCCTCAATAAATGTTTTTATTGCTTATTATGAGCAGACATTGAATTTTATGCTTTTATGTGTGTGTGTTTGTTTTTTATCTACATTTCCTAAGAACGTCTGGGGATTAATTTCTAGGATATTAATCTAAAAACTTGACATACATTAAAATTTTTCAACAGAATCTGTTTGTGTTCTGGTCCAGTCTGGTAAAAAACCTGAAACCAATCAATGTTTTAGGAAAATAAATTATATTTTTCAGTGTTTGACCCTCTGATCACCAATAACAGCTGAGCCAGATAGAATTATGTCAAATCTGTCAAGTTAATATTAATTGAACAGCTCAGTCTCTGTAATAAGAGCGCTGACGCTTCTTCACAAGCTTTAAAAAATAAAAATAAAACAGAACAAATGTTTTATTCATGTTGAAAAACTTGTATGTACTTTCAAGGATATTTTGATATCCATTCCCTCTTCCTCAAAAGCTAATCTGCTGCTAAGATGATTGTTTTCTTAAGCAAAAGAAACAGAATTGTGTAATTATCATGCTGGATGTGTTATCAAGGTGTTTTTGTTGGATTTTCCATCAGTTTGTTGTTTTTCCTCTGAATCCCAATGCTTTGGTCTAACCTGTTAATCTTGTCTGGTTCCTTCGTTGAATAGAAAACCTTCTTTCTGCGCTTCTTGTGGTGAAATCTTTGTTAGCAATCCTGATCTGTGTTTAAGTCCCAGCCTCGTCTTCTTCATCAGTTTATTTTTTTTCTAATTCTTTAAAACTTTATCTTTCTAGTTTCTCTACTTTGCTGCAGTTTATTTTTGCATCAGCTGTTAGAGAAATATATTAGTGTTATAAGAACAGAACTCCTGCTTAAGTTTTTTTTTAAATTTAACCTAACAGTTTATTCTCCTGGTCAACAATCACAAAGAGATGATAACACAGTGAATAAATAAAACATTTAATGGTTTATATGACGTTGTTTTCTAAACAAGCCAATTTAACAGGAGGAAATAAAAGTAAAGTTTAGCAAAATTTCAGCTGTAAGTTTATAAACATTATAAATTTGGTTCTTTTTACAAGGTGAAGGATATTTCAGCAGGTTTAGCGTAATCTGCAGCTGTGAAAAAAGTTCCTCAGATTAACTTCTTATAAAACTGATTATTATTATCCAGAGCTTTGAGTCTGAATATTTCTTAAGAATTAACCTCTTTTTTTGTTGTTGCTCTTATAAGGGCTGCTACTAACAATATGTCAACAACTTTCTTTATTTTCCTGAAGTATTTTTTTCTATAAAATAGAAAAAATATTTTTTTATGATTTCTTTTTTTCAATTAATTTTTTTTCACCCCTCACCAAAAAACTAAACACTTAAATGCACGCGGCTCCTTCAGACTAGCCAGCAGCAGTTAGCAAACACCTGGTGGAACTGTAGAGCTCATTATAGCAGCTACTAATCAGTTAAACTCTGGTAAAAATGCTGCTATATAGAAGAGACATGTTGTGATGACTTCCTGACCGCGGAGCTTCTTATACAGACACAGGCCTAATTTCAAGGTGTGTCATATCAAAGTCAAAATCCTATTAAGTCATATTTGATATATGTGGCATTTTCATAACAACTAAAGGAAACATAGTTACTTGGTTGTGCTATAAAATGGCTCCTTCTGCCTTGAAAAAAACATGACACCGCCCCTTTAAAGACAATATTTATTTGAACTTCGAATTGAGCTCTGCTCTACGACTACATTATTTTATATTTAATTACGAGACTAAAATCATAATATTACAAGTATTCAGTCTTACACCAAGAGTTGGAATAATTTGAGAATAAAGTTGTAAAATTAATAGGATGAAGTAGAAATTTTATGAGAATTCAAACATAGAAAATAACACATTCAAATCAAGTGTTTAGCATCTTATGATGTTATACTTTGGTATAAGTTTTACAGATAATAGTTAACACTTAATAGAAATACTTACTCTTTTAACAAATTAACATGAAAATATAATCAGTAGCATAACTTCAAAACATCAAACTAGACTAGACCTTTTACATAATTCAGTTTATTAGCTTTTTGTTTTGTTTATTTATTTTGGATATTTAAAACGTCTTCCAGTTCCAGTGTTAAATGTTTGTTGGAATTTAACGTTTACTAATCTTCCAGAATGCGTTCTTGCATTATTATGCCATTTCTACCATTACATTACTTTAAAATGGTCTCAAAACAACAATATTGTCGTTTATTGCAATGACTTCTACAATTTATTGTCCAGACAAATTAGTTATCCTGACAGAAAACTATATATAATCATATTTTCACATACTCTCTTTGAACAAACAGTGGAAAAACCCCCCACAGATATTAACTGGAATTTATCGTGACAACAATAAATCAAAACTTTCATTAAAAGAAATTAATCCTGATGAATGATTAACATTAATTTGTGTTAGAAAGGGGGGAAACGTGTTATTTTATTTTTAGTGAGGCCTCAGTTTGCGCCGTTGATGCTGGAAGCTGTGCGGCTCTCGGTGGGGATCCGGCGGGTGTACATCCAAAGTCTGAAGGGTTTTTCCTTCCTCTTCTCTCTTGTCAAGGACTCGGCATCTACAGACGACATGTGGTAACACACCCTCCTACCACTAACACAACATAGAGTTTACAAACCACCATCCTCTCAAGACCCACAGCAGCTCAGCTCAGCAGTCTGTCTCTCCGTCACTCTGAGCTTTTGGTTTCTAAGAAGGGAATACATGGGAGGAGGAGGAGGAAGAGGAAGAGTTGCATGCACACAAACCTGGAATAGTGCAGCACCAGTCCACTCTGGAGTTCAGGATCCCCACCATCTTGTCTCCCTTTTTATGTTCACCCTCCTTATTATTCTTCTCTAAAAGTAATCCACAACAAGTGAGTCCACAAGTTTTTTTTTTTTTTGTTAAATAATCCGCCTGAATAGTAAAAATTTTCTTTTGCTGTAATTAATTTGATTCACATTTCCTTGTGTGTTTGTATATTTCTGTTTTTGTGAAGTGCAATTGTCCTGTAAAAAACGGCCTGTATTTAATGCAGCTTGATTTTAAGTTTAAGAACGAGAGAGAGGGAAAAAAAATGAAAGAAATGGGGGAAAAAAAAGAGAACTTTTTATGCACTATGCCTTTTTCTGCTCTTCTGAAATTCAAATGTTTATTCAGTGAATATTACCGCAGCGTCCGCAAGGCACAATGTCTCTGCTTTTTACTTTCTTCTGCAACACTTTCCTTTTTCCCCCTTCAGTTAGTCTATGCTCCTTTAAGAAACGGGTAAATTGTATAATTGACAGCACAGTAAGCTCTCTATATCAAACAATTGAAATCCTGATCAGTTTTGTTTTTATTATTTTACTTTCATAACAGGTTTTCTGTACACACTCTAATAATAATAATAATAATGGCAGTTTGACAGAAAGAAGTGGAAAAATCATTCTTTTTGTCCATTTTTAAGAGGCATTTACTTAACCGGTGTTGACTGTTTGTGGATAGATGCTTGCAGGTGTGTGTGTGTGTGTGTGTGTGTGTGTGTGTGTGTGTGTGTGTGTAGGTAGGTTGTTGTATGGAGCTGGAGTTTAAGGGAAGAGTCGCCCCTCAGAAACCACCATGCTTTAACTCGGAACAGCTTTGAATAATAAAATATTCTGTAATGAACTAAGTTAACCCGAATTGGCCTGAATTTATAAATATATTGTGTCATATTTAGAAAAACTAATTCCTAAACATCCAAGTAGACCACTATAGGTGCCATATATTGTTATTTTTAATCTTTATTACAGCCTATGCCAATTAATTTCTGTGGTTTCCTCGTCGGATAATTTGACTGTTTTAAGCACTGACTTTCTAAGATTAATGTTTTAAAAAGAGAAACTATTGGCTCTTATATTAATAAGACTATTTATTTCTCCTGGTCTTTATGTGAACCAAGAACAAATGCATCACTTAAATCTGTCCTGCTTAACCATAAACCACAGCAGAGAGTTTGCTGCTGTTTGTCTGTTATGTGGGTTAATTTTAAAAAAAATATATATAGATATATATTCCTAATTTCCCCCAGAAAATAACTAAATAAATCACTGACTAAACATGTATTTAACAACACAGTAGATGTATTTCTTGAAGAGAAATGCTTTTATTTCAGATTTCTGCCATTTTCTTTTTTGTCTTGCATTGTTATGATTTCTTTTGTATGTATATAATATTTCTGGCCTAATTTTTTTGAGGAATAAATCATTTCGCTTGAGTATTTTTTTTTTAAATGCCATTTAGCCTAAATGTGAAATCAGCTTTTCTTTAATCATTTTGTAAATGTTTCATTAATGTAGAACAGAGTAATAATTTACTAAATTTATAATCCTTAATTTATCTTTAAAAGAAAAAAAAAAAAGACAATCCTAACTACTTCACCGCATTTCTGTTTGTGGTGAGTTGTTAAATTGTAAAAATCACGACTACAAGCTGCTTTCCTATTGTGCTTTTGTGGCAAAAAATAAAAAATAAAATCACCGCCAAAGACCTTTCTGATTCGACAAAAAGAAAAACACAACAACCGAACTCCTGCAGTGTAAACAAAAACCACACATTTGAATTTTGTAATTTTATTTTCGTTGGATTTTAAAGGTACTCTGTGGTGTTTTTGGTAAAAAAAGAAAAAACGTTTTCTCTAGGTGGCTGCAGGGGGCGCTAGTGTGGATAAGAAGAATCAGTTTAATGTGTCTGAAGCAGGATTAAACTTTTAAGACCGAGGGTTCAATTAGTTCAGAAATACTGAACGTTAAACTCCGCAGAACTGGTCGGCTAATAAACTACTAATAAAATTTAGTGAATTATTTAATCAAAGCGACATAAAGATAAAAACAGCTGAACTGCAGTGTGTTTAACTCCTTCAAAAATGTAAAGAACTGTACCTACATTCTGTAAAATAGTTCGATTTATTCACCGTGTTTGAGCAAAGATGATTTCTATTGTGTATAAAAGCGTATTTGGTTGTTTTTTTGGGTCAAGCAGCTCTTTTGATTTGCTCTGCATTGCTTGTATTTAAGCGCACTAGATGTCTCCTAACACCTGCCAGCATTCACACCTGGTAGGTATCAACTTCTGAATCACTTATTTTATAATTAGGAACAAATGTTTGCTTGTGTGACTTACAGAAATCAAACTTAGGGAGTGCCCTGCTTTTTTTTTAATTTTTTTAAATAGTTTATTAAGTTACTAATGCAAGCTTTTTTTTTTTTAATTTTTGTGTTTAGTAAAGAGTTGTGTTATGCCCATTCATCCTTTTGCCGTTCTTTTAAATGAACTACGAATGATCCCAAACAGTTTCTGATGAACTGGAACACCTCATAATCTTTCTGCTAGTTTTGGTCGACTTTTAGCTCATTTTAGTTCCTTTTTGTTGTTTTTTTTAAAAACCCGATTACCTAATTAAAAGTGGGAAATGCCATAATTCAGGGTTCGATTTAATAAAGTGGATGAGGAAGCTTCTGCTAACTACACTGCAAAAACACAAAGTCTCAGGTATTTCCGATCTAGTTTCTAGAGTAAATATCTTAGCACTCTTTTATTAAGACAAAACTAACTAATAAGTGACATTTTAGCAAGATAGTAATTCCTTAATACTAATGGAAAAAGTGCTAGCTCTACTGACAGATTATTTTACTTATAAAAAGATATTTTTATCATGTTGAAAGTGAAATAATTTGCCAGTAGAACTTGTAATTGTTCATCAATATTAAGGAATTATTGACTTAAAACAAGCTCATCAATTTAGCTAAAGTTACTTTCAAGTCACTTTAAGTGTATTAGAATATTTGCAGTAGAAATGGACCAAAATACTTGGTGAGATTTTGTGTTTTTACAGTGTATGATTATTGTCGTTGGCTCACAGAGAAACCCCTCCAGCCCTCACCTGAGTTTTATACCTGCTCACCTGCGTGACGTTTGCTTTAAGTCGATGATGTAATTGTTTAGGAATCGTGAGGAAACGAAACACAACCGATCAGCCACAACGATGTGGGACTCCCCGATGCCGCACTGCAAAAGCACAAAATTTCACCAAGTAATTTCGGTCTATTTCTAGTGCAAATATCTTATTACCCTAAAACTAACTTACAAGTAACTTTTCAGATGGATATAGGAGCTCGTTTAGTCAATTATTCCTTAATATTGATGGAAAAGTACTAGTTTCACCTTTGAAATAATAATTTATAGTACTTACAAATATGAATATATATTGGGGAATAATTGACTTAAAACAAGCTCCTATATCTGTCTGAAAAGTTATTTGTAAGTTTGTTTAAATGTAGTAAGATATTTGCACTAGAAAATAGAGCAAAAAAAATCTTGGTAAGATTTTGTGTTTTTGCAGTGCAGAAAAGAAAAATTTCAGTTCTACACTGCGAAAAACGAAAAAACTTAGCAAGATTTTTTTTGCTCTACTTTCTAGTGCAAATATCTTGGTACATTTAAACCAACTTACAAATAACTTCAGCAAGATTGTTTTAAGTAAATAATTCCTTATTATTGGTGGAAAAAATTCTAGTTCCACTGGCTGATTATTTCACTTAAAACAAGACATTTTATCATGTTATAAATTAAATAATCTGCCAGTGGAACTAGAATGTTTTCCACCAATAATAATGAATTATTTACTTAAAACAAGCTCCTATATCTTACGTTAAAGTTAGTATATGTCTGATTTCTAGTGTGTTAAGATACTTCCACTAGAAACTACAAAACCACTTGCTAAGATGTTATGTTTTTGCAGTGTGTGAATTATTTTTAATGCCTCTTGGCTTCTTTTTGTGTCATCAAACCTTCTCCGACCCCCTGCTGAGTGCTTTTCTGCAGCAGGGATTGCTGTCTGCTGCAGCGTGCCAAAGCAACATCCACAGAAACGTAGTTGCTGATTATTGTGCGACTAAGTAAATAACAGTAGTCATATGCACTGATCACCTGTCTAATCATCTAATTTTGTTATTGTACAAAATGAATTATAAAGCTATTTACAGAGTTACCTTTGGTTGCCTGGAATGCATCCTGTATATTCTTGTATGGAGGACTACCTAGCAGACTAGAGAGATTTTAAATGCTCGCGCCCTCATGTACATATCGATGTACCTGTGTCGTGGCGTTTACTGTGTGACCCTTAGTGGTGGTTTTTCGTCCCCTTGCTGGGTGACCCGAGCCTCACTTCGCTGATCTTTTTTCAGCTCATGAATAAGCTCACCGATTTGCCTTACCCAAATCTCATGTTGCCCCCTTTCACCTCCTACACTGCAAAAAACTATCACAAGTATTTTTGGTCTAGGTTCCAGGTCAAATAACTTAATTCACTTGAAATACGACAAAACTAATTTACAAGTTACTTTTTAGCAATATGTAGGAGTTTGTTTTCAGTCAATAATTCCTTAATATTGATGAGAAAAAAGTACTGGTTTCTCTTATAACCAGACACTTTTCCAGTGTTATAAGTGAATTAAGTACTGCACTGCAAAAACACAAAATCTTACTTAAGTATTTCTGTCTAGTTTTTAGCGCAAATATCTTAGTACACATGAAATAAGACAAAACTAACTTACAATTAATCTTTCAAACAGATGTAGGAGCTTGTCTGAACATTTAATTCCCTAATGTTGATTTTTTTTTTTTAAATGTACTAGTTCCGCTGGTGAATTTCTTTTCCTCTTGTAGTTTAATTTTTCTCATGTTTTAAGTGAAATAATCTGTCAATGGAATTATTGCTTTTTTTATATATAAAATCCTAATTAAGGAATTAAATGTTGAAAGAAGCTCCTGTATTGCTGAAAAGTCATTTGTAAAGTTAGTTTTGTCTTATTTAAAGTGCACTAAGAGAAGAAACTGAACAAAAATACTTAAAAAGATTTTGTGTTTTTGCAGTGTAGTTCTTTTTCATGACTATTAAATAATTATTAACTTAAAACAAGCTCTTATATCTTGCTTAAAAGTTACATTTAAGTTTCATATTTGCACTAGAAACTAAGCAGAAATATTCGGTGACATTTTGTATTTTTGCAGTGTAAAGTTGTTGCCCTTCCACCTCCACCAAATAAAAAATAAAAATAAAAAAACACTATGAGGATGAATACTGCTGCTGACGTTACAGCTTACAGATTGGAAAGTTTTTATTTTTTAAGGTACTGAATCTGTCCTGGCTGTCACAAGGTACAACTTTCTATGTCGCCACATCCGATCCCAGTCAGAGGCTTGTTTTTATTTCCAATGCAAATGATGTCATACATTTAACGAATGCAAGTGTTTTGAACATGGTAACCTCGTAAAGCATTCAAGGTGTGCATACATACATTAATGTACCTGCTCTATTTATGATCACATAGAAGAATAGCTTTAGAGTGCCGTAGTTAAATATTGTCAGTGTTGATTCAAATGCTTCTCAGAGGCCTCTGTGAGTGATTTTACAAAGTTCAATAACTGTATATTTTGTATTATGTTCTAGCTCCAAAGGAATGACAGAAAAAAATGTTTAAAAAAAAAAGCTTTGTTCCCTGAACTAAATTGTATTATTTGTGTTGTCGATTGAACAAATTGCATTCCTTGCTTGTGAATAGATGCATTTTTCTCCCTGCTCCTTAAATTTTCTCCTTCTTTTCCTCCCTTTCTTTCATTTTTTTTTTAGCCATTGAAGTTTGAATAAAATTTCTAGTTTGCAGAATGTATTACTAAATAAATGGGTTGTCATCTTGTACCTCTCATATTTCATCACTCTTTATCTTCCCTTTGTTAAAGCGAGACTTTCTCGGAGTGTGACAGGTAAATGAGTTGTGCAGACAAAGCTGCATTATATTACTACAGCTGCAAAAGGATGAATGGGGGATCAGAACGACGGTCTGAACTTTCTCTGCATCTGAAAGTGAAGTATTATTCAGATAACCAAACTGATTATTTTCTCACCCAGACGTTAAAGGATTGCAGCAGTTCTCCCATATTGCGTTTACTTATCGTTTAATGCAGTTATTGGATCATTTATGCAACATCTGGCATGTTTGAGGGATTTTCTCCAAGAAATTTAAATGCTCACTTATGATTCCATGTTGAATTGTCTTTCTTATAACTATCGTTTATGAATGATAAAACATCTTTGTGGCTTTGTGCTGTGAAAAATATTTCCTTCCTTTTGTTTTTCTTCCATTTTTGCTTTTTTTTTGTTGCCCTTAAATCTGGGGTGTCCAAACTTTTTTATTGTTAAAACAAACTACACAGTATTTAAATGAGACGTACTATAATCTGTAAATTATTCTTGATGTATTCTGGGCTAAAAGAACGTGATCCAAGTTTTTATTTCTTAATTTAAACCCTCCTTTTTAGACGTTTGTGAAGCTATATAACATCAAATTCAAATGAATGCAAGAAATGTAGTTAATAAGAGATGAATAATTTATGTTGTTGCTTAAGTTTTCCCTTTTAAGACTGATTTGTCTGCATTTTTATTTTTTTGAATCAGTAAAACTCTCTGTGTTTTATAAATCTCTGCTATTCCTGAAATCATTAAGAAAGGCTACAAACGGCATCCGAACTGCATGTTGGGCAGCCCTGAATTAAATATTTCAAATAATTATATTTTAATATAAAAAAAAAACTTCGCAAATTATTTGATTCGACTGTAAAACAAAACTTAAAACAAACTCCCAAGTGAAAATGTTTTGAATTATCTGCCCATTTTTCGAACTGTGAGCTTGAAACCACAGTAAAACTCCTTGTTTATGAAAACAGTATTTACAGTAAGGCTGATTCTCGTTCTACTGGGTTCAGTTTGATTCTGAAAGACCTTAAAATCAGTCATTTGTATTCACTGACAACAGGAAGTAGACTCAAAATTCTCAAAAAAGAAACATGTATATCCTGATATAAAGAAAATCAAGAACAATGAAAAGCAGAAATCCCTAAAATCTGTTTGGAAATGTTTATAAAGCCATTCTAAGCAACTCAAGTTAACCACAGAAACTGTGATTCCATTACAAATGTGTGCAAAACTTTATCAATATTCCGCTAATATAGGAAAATATGTCCAATATTAGTGGAATAATTATATCTTTTCATCAAGATATAAGAACTTGTTTTAAGTCAGTAATTCCTTAATATTGATTAAAAAGTTCTAGTTCGATTGGCATATTATTTCACTAATAACGTTGGAAAAAAGTTTTGTTATTGATCCTTTGCACGTGACGTCACGGTTTCAGAACTCGGCCATGATGGACGTCAAACAACCAATGCCCTCCAGTAAAGCCCGCCAATAAGCAGACATTTGGTAGAGCCTAATATCGCTTTTATTTAGTGGTTTTCGCGGATTTTCAGCACTTTTTATAAGGTAAGAAGATTAACATTCATATATTTTATAAGTAGGTATGTTTAGAAATATATCAAATATCGCATTATGGAGAAGGTAGCATACAACTATTAGCAACACCGTCATGTAGCCTAGCATATATGGAAAAAACTGGTTAGCATCTCGTCTTCTGTACCTTTTCATGCTGCTCTGGTGTAATGAGAAACGCTGTTTATGACATAGTGATACAAATCATGTGGTGTGACTTCAGTGGCAATTTGATCAACACGTAAGGAGGGAGGAGGAATGGGTGGGTTTAGGCCCAACCAGGTGTGTTACGTTCACAGACAAATTAACTCGACTCGATCAAGAGGAAGCCATGAATAAACTGGTTAAATTAACTTGGGTAAACAATTTCAGTTGCTCGGTTCAATACTCCAACTCTTCTCTTCGAATGACTGAATAGTTGCAAAGGCCTGATAAGTGAAATGATCGGCAGTGGAACTAGAACTGGGTTGCCAGGTGACGGGCTGGGCTTGCGTAGCGTTGCTAGGTAACGATTGTAACTAGAACTAAAGCACCAGATCCTCTGGCACTTAAACATGGGAAAATGTCTTGTTAAAGAAAATATCCACCAGTGGAACTTGTGTTTTTTCATCTATATTAAAACAAGGCTTAAAACAAGCCCCTCTCTGGATGAAAAGTTACTTGTAAGTTAGTTTTGTCCTTTTTCCAGTGAACTAAGACATTTGCGTTACAAGCTAGACTAAGAATATTTGGTAAGATTTTGTTTTTTTGCAGTGTAGGTCTAGGGAGTCATTGTTTTCTTGAACCAGGTTTCTTTTTTTTCTCCTTAAAAGTGAAAGAGCAGATGAAATGGGTGAGAGGGTGAACATTTTTTCACAGCACTGTCTGGCTCCTTGACCTCCCTGCTGGTGGGAGCATGGAAGTGGCGCGAAGCCAGGGCGGGTCAGGGCAGTCTGCGGCCACCGGGATGAGGAACCGGGGGAGGGATTACTTTAAATGTCAACATAATGTCATGAGCCGTGCCAGAAGGTCAAATGTTCAAATGGCGCTCAGTGGCAGGCACTTAATAGATCATGTGTAATTTGAATTGTTGTGCTTCCTGTGATAAATTGATCGGCGTGGGTTATATTTAGACCCTGATCTGGCGAATAAATGCGCAGCGGCTGGACACAACTTGAATGTTGTCATATGAAGTGTTTAAAAAAAAAAAAAATCTTGAATGTTTTGCTTTCAGTGAAATTTAGATGCATAAGATGAAAGAAATATGCAGGCACCGCAAAAATACAAAATCTTAGCAATAATTTTGGTCTAGTTTCCGGTGCTAATATCTTAATACAGTTGAAATAAGACAAAATAACTTACAAATAACTTTTTAGCAAGACATAAGAATTTATTTTAAGACAGTAATTCCTTAACATTGATTGTAAAAAAAAAAGATACTGGATTCACTGGCAGATTTTTACTAAAATTACGAGAATAAATTAATAATATTTTGAGAATAAAGTTGTAATATTTCCAGGGTAAAGTTGTAATACTCTGACTTTATTCTTGTATTATTATGTTTTTATTGGTTTTTATTTTCTTAATGTGGCCCTAAGATTTTGTCACAGATTTTTAAAATATTTTTAAAGATAAATAATCTACCAGTGGAATTAGTACTTTTACAACAATATCAAATAATAATTGACTTAAAAGAAGCTCCTATATCGTTCTAAAAAGCTACTTGTAAGCTAGTTTTGTCTTATTTCAAGTGTACTAAGATATTTGCACCAGAAACTGAACCAAAGACCAGAGTTTCCGTTTTTGGTCCACATCAAAGTTTGATTGTGGTTTCCCGCCTCTTCAAACCAAACTGGACTTTCTGGGTAAATGAGTTAGAGTTTAATTAAAGCAACTAAACAGACAGAAACTCAAAATTTCCTGACTCTAGATTTGAGGAAACACAAACATTGACCCTGTTTCTTGTGGATTTTTTTCTTGACAACAGTTTTCCTTCCACTCAACTTTCCAAATAATATATTTAGATACAGCCACTTGATGGTTCTGTGTATTGTTCAAATTTTCCATTAGCTGGAAACTATAATCATAAATATGAACAGAAGTAGATCCTGTAACGAAACCACATATGGGTTTCACTGTAGTAAATCACGGACATAAATAAAATTTTGATGATACTTTAATTTACCGAGATGCAGCTGTATGTGCCAGAGGGGGGCAGTGTTAATAGTTAATAGCTGTGAGTGATTTGAAACAGCTGAATCACTCAGTGTGACTAATGCATATCTGAGAGTGGAGGGGATTCAAACTTTTGACATATTAATCATCTAAAAGTTGGTACTTTGATAGCGCTGCACTGCAAAAACACAAAACCTTACCAAGTAGTTTTGGTCTAAAATATCCTCGTATATATGAAATAAGACAAAACTAACTTACAAGTAACTTTTTAGCAACAAATGTTTTATGTCAATAATTCCTTAATATTGCTGAAATAGTGCTAGTTTCACTAGCAGATTTTTTCTTATAACATTTTTTCCATGTCATAAGTGAATAAATCTACCAATGAAATTAGTACTAATTCTTAACTGTTTATTTTTAAAGACAAAGGAAATATGTGCTTACCAATACTTTTAGTAAAAAGGGTTTTTCAAGCAAAAACTCTTTTTTTGGAAGAAGTGAGCATTTATTTAATCACACCCCTTATCTCCACTTAATATATTACCTACCAACTGTAATTAAATAAAACATGTTTTGTTTCATATTCCTGTTCATTTTACTGTACCTAAAAGTAAGTGAAGAATTACTGACTTAAAACAAGCTTCTATATATGTTTTATGTTTGTCTCGTTTCAACGGTGCAAACATGTTTGGACTTGAAATCAAACAAAAATACTTGGTAAGATTTTGTATTTTTTCAGTATGATCCATTTCCTTCTTGAGTCCAGGATTTAAAGCTAATTTAAATGTGGCAGAATTACAGTTTTCACCTAAAATAAGCCATGGAAAACTGCTTGCATGCCTCTGTGAAGCATCTGCATGTCAGAACTGAATGTGACTCATTAGATCCGGGGCCACCTGTGCATCCATAATGACTCACGCTGCCCTCATGTTTCCCGTACATCAAACGGGGAGGCCAGCGTCGAATGGGAGCCGGCTCGTCATCTGCCTGCCTTTGTTGAGCGCATGTCATGCTCTGATACTCATGGCGGAAAAAAACCCATCTGAGCCTGACTAATGCAGCCGTCCAGACGCGGCAGTAGAAGGTGGGGGCGGCGGGGCGCGCTGGTGCACTCCGGGTGCACGGTCTCGACACCGAGGTCACTGAGCTCCACATTCGTTAATTTGCCTCAGAGAGCATCAGGAGACGGATCCTGGTCTGCTTGGTGAATACGATGGATTTGTTTCATTCGGAGAAGGGCTGAAAGTTATCGATTAACTTTCAAAAATTTACTTTTTGGTGTATTTTTACTTTTACTTGGGTGATTTCATTATGACGTATTGCTACTCAAATTTCTGGATTTTCGACCCACTGAATGAAAAATCATGTTTAGACCAAAATTTGTTAAAATTTCATAAATTTTATATTGAAAGAAACTGATTTGTAAAAATGTTCTTTTGCCTGATATTGCTTATTTTTTGTTGTATGAATTATTGTCATTTTTATTCTTAAAATACCAAAGATTTCACTTAATTTTATATTTGGGCCCAGCTGATGATGTCATTTTTAAATATTAAATGATTAATAATTTGATCAGTTAGTCAGTACTTGAGTTGACTTTTTACCAAATACTTTTTTTTACACGTTAAAAATTTCTTAGATGGCTACTTTTTACTTTTACTAATATTAAATATATGTGGACGTAGTGTTAGTCTTACTTGAGTACAATTTTTGGTACTCTACCCACCTCCGTTCATGAGTTAATCTAAAGTTGATTGATTTTTGTCAATCGTCTAAGCGGCCATTTTCTTAAAAAACCCTAGTTTTCTTGTCTTTGCCACTACATAAAGGGCTACTTTTTTAAATTTTGTGCTGAATTAAAAAAAATACCATTACTTTGTATCAGCTGTTTAAAATACTCTCAATAAGCAGAAAATTTTATTTTTCTCACGTTTAAACTTACTTACAAAATATAACAAAACAGAAACCTCTTGTTGCTGAATAGAAAAATAAAACATGGAAAGAATAAACAGACATTCATACAGCATCGTCTGTTTGCTCTTGCATGAATGTTAAAATTAGCTTTAATGAAGTGCTTTAGCTCCCAAAATCAACCTTGCTTATTGGTGCCATGTTTTCCTCCATCATCTTACAATTTTCTGCGTCGTTATCTCCTCCACTTTTCTGTCATAACATCCTTCCCTTCAAAGCACATCAGTAATTGTTGAATAGCAAGTCAACGCTGCTGCTCCGTCCTGCTATTAATAGCTAATAACAGCATTTTCACTCTTTTAGAGTAAAAAGCTATTAAGATATTATTAGCTGAGGTGCTAATAATATAAGCACTCAAGCTGGTCGAGTTTATCTTATATCGCATAAAGTAAATTTTGCATGGATTTTTACAACCTTTTCTCTTTCCAGTTCTGCTTTTGCGCCGCCATCTTTGTTTTTGTATCAACGGTCGGCTCCACGTCAGGATGACCAGCGGCGCCCTCTGATGAACTTTGGCCAAATTACGACACTAAACTTTAAACAGACGTTATTAGTTAATCAATCAAACTAATTTGACTCTAATCAACTAGGTATCGAAGCATCCCTTTTTCAGGTTCGAGTTGAAAAATCTGTTTTTCAGCTGTGCTTTATGTACTTCCCCAAATCCAGGTCAAGTTGTCGTGTCTCTCATTTAAAGCTCGCTCACCATGCTTCCCTTCTCCGTTTCCTCTTTCTCTGAGTGCTCTTGTTGCCGGAGGTCAGTTTGTCACAGAGAACACAAGCTTTTCTCACTTGAACGCAGCGATTCTGTGATTGGTGTGTACAAACAATCATATCAAGCCAGCCTGACATGCTCCCTCCCTTCCCTTCGCACTGATATGAAATATTTGTCCCTGCTGCTCTCCAGCTCTGGCTGCAGCCGAGCCCCTCCCCAGCATGAGATGGGTTACACAAGCTGCTGCCCTGGGAATCCCTGTCCAGCTCATTATCCTGCAGCCCTGAGACACAAAGCTCTTTGTAAATTAGGACATCAAATGATGCAAGCTCGTTAAAGGGCCACAGATTCGCTCATTAGCATCAGCACCTTCGCTTGTTAGAGCCTGCATCAGCATTCAGTCACACCAACCGCGTCATTCCTCTGCACTGACTCAAAGATTTAGGATTAATGTCAGCTGTAGCCAGCGGCTCGGCGCTGCTGAGGTTCAGATATGGGGCTGATTGATCAGCTGTGGCGGGAAGCTGTGGAAGTTGTTGACAGCTGCCCACTATATCCGCCTCTTTTTCTCCCTTCATATTTCATTGTGTGGAAAGAGGAGAAGAAACGAGCTCAGAACAACTGACTGGTTGTCCGCACTTCCAGGGAGCAAAAACATTAAAAACAGACATTAAAATGCGCATGTTGCTTTTATCTACATTCTAGAATGTCAAAAGTTCACTAACTTCAGTATTATTATCGTTTTTAACAAAAGTTACATACAGAGATGAGTAGATTAGCCAAAACATGCTCTCAAGTATACGGAAAAGGACTAGGGTCACTGAAAAAAAGTATTCTGATTTTAATCTCAGAATTCAGAGAATACTGAAAAAGTACTGAGATTATAGTCATAAAATTTGATTCAATATTTAAAAATGTCATCAAAATGTTGATTTATTTCAGTAATTACATTTTGGAAAATGAAACTTGTATGGGTGTAGCCAAAAATTGAGGAAAAAAAACATTGAAAACAAAAATCTGGCTTTTATATCAGAATTCTGATTTTTTTCTGAGAATTCTGAATTTAATCTCAGAATTTTGACTTTAATTTTAGAATTCAGATTTTTTTCCTCAGAATTGTGATGTTAGTCTCAGAATTATTACTTTTTTCCCCTCAAAATTTAGACTTTTTATCTCAAAATGTTTAATTTAAACTCAGAATTCTGGCTTTAATTTCGGAATTCAGATTTTTTTTTTCTGAGTTCCGATTTTTTTTCCTTCTCATGATTTTGACTTTTTTTCTCAAATAGAAGTAAAAATTTGGAGAAAAAGTCAGAATTCTGAGATTAACCTCAAAATTGTGGTTTTAATCTCAGAATTATTTTTTCTCTGAATTTTGAGAAAAAGTCAGAATTCTGAGATTATAATCATAAGATCTGATTCAATATTTAAAATTTAATCAAAATGTTGATTTATTTTAGTAATTAAACTTTTAAAACTTATACATAGTTGTGTCGAGTTCCCAAAACCTGTACTGAAGTTTACAGAAGATATTCTCTCATAATTCTGACTTTGGTATTTGCACATGTGCTCCAAACGCTGCCATTATCCCTGTTGCATGTGCAACTTTTTCCTTCCAGTCAACTTTCTCTTTGTGCTTCTTTAGCCCTGAGTTTTTGTTGTTTATCCTCCTTGTTGAAAACTCCTCTTTCTGCATGACAACTGGCCTCATTTTACTACTTTGATCAGAGCCGTAAGGAAAGACCTTCACTGTGACTCTGTATTGAGCTGATGCTGTGCAGATGATATTCCTGCAATTATCCAAACATGCAATGCTGATGACCCAGAGGTCCTTGGATCGAAAATCTGCATTTTTAATCGCTTGTCCTTTAAAGTAAACAACCCTTTTCTACTCAATATGCTTTTGAAATGCCCCATAAATCACTCTGTAATGAATCTATACACAAGTTTCACTTTTTGGACTGAGATAAATTAACCTTTTGAGGATTATCTAATTTGTTTAGCTTCAAAGCAACTCACTTCTTCACATCTTATTACAATAGATGAAGTTATTTCCAGTGTATTGGGAAATATGCGTTTAGTTCTGACATTGTTCCTGTTCCAGCTACTCATCAATAAAATACTAAGAATAAAAAATGGATAGTTTAGCATTTAACACGTTTCTTCAATCATATTGGGGCTTTAGGCTTTTAAGTGCCTTTAAATTCTGCACTTTTGATCATTTACTGTTTTATAGTCTGTTAGATGCGTTCTTCTATAAAAACGAAGTAAAAACTTATTCACTGCAAAAACACAAAATCTTACCAGGTGTTTTCTTTGTCTAGTTT
This sequence comes from Brachyrhaphis roseni, assembly GCA_903066815.1. Classification (NCBI taxonomy): domain Eukaryota; kingdom Metazoa; phylum Chordata; class Actinopteri; order Cyprinodontiformes; family Poeciliidae; genus Brachyrhaphis; species Brachyrhaphis roseni. Next base: position 28,641 of record CAEFZY010058031.1, read on the forward strand.
CTAATGCAAATATCTTAATTAATACACTTAAAATAAGACAAGTAACTTTTCAGCAAGATATAGGAGCTAGTTTTAAGTAAAAAATTCTGCAATATTTATGAAAAAAATATTTGTACCACTGGCAGATTACGTCACTTAAAACATGGGAAAATGTTTTGTTTAGTCTGCCAGTGGAACTAGAACTTTTTCATCAATATTAAATAACAACTGACTTAAAACAGTCAGTCGTTTTAAGTCAGATAGAAGCTCCTTTATCTTGCTGAAAAGTTACCTGTAAGTTAGTTTTCTTATTTCAAGTGTACAAAGATTTTTGCACTAAACTAGACCAAAAATACTTGGTAAGATTTTGTGGTTTTGCAGTGTTTACCTGAAGTTGTCAATGTTTTACATTGTTGTGTCAATAAAATGAAGCATTCTGCAAAAGCTCAGAGAAACGGTTGCCAGTCCATCGACCATGCACACATTCATACCAGTTTAGGAGATGATTTAACGAAACAGTTTTTGTTTTTGTGGGAGGAAGCTGCAGTATCAGGAGAGAACATGCTAACTCCTTGCAGAACGAACCAGAATTTGAATCCTGGACCTTCTTGCTGCAAGGCAGCAGTACCAACATGCAGCCATTGTAGTTCTGTCTCACAAATAAAACCAAAAACCACCAGAATGTCTGTGTATACATAAATCCTGAATGTTTTCTCACATCAATCAGTGACTCATTTTAAAGTTTAGATGCCTCTGAATGAATCTGTGTGCAATTCTTTTCACTTTCCCTGTTGTCTTCTGTCAATCCATAATTTTCATTTTGTCTTAAAATCATGATACATTCTTTAGATTCTTTCCTTCATAAACTTTTCTAACATGCGTATCTCTCATGGGTTTGCTGTGACATGGACTGTGTGGATCCTCAAACCATTAAAACTTTTAATTAAACCCCACAGAGTCTCAGGATGCGACTCCTGAGTTTATACACTGCAAAAACACAAAATCTTACCAAGTATTTTTGGTCTAGTTTCTAGTACAAATATCTTAATACACTTGAAATAAAACAAAACTAACTTACAAGCAAGATATCAGATCTGTTTTAAGGCAAATTATACTTTAATATTGATTAGTAAGTACTAGTTCCACTGGCAAATTATTTCACGTCTTATCCACCAGTGGAACTAGTACTTTTTAATAATATTAAGGAATTATTGATTTAAATCGAGCCTCTGGGAAAAACTGTACTGCACTGAGACCCATTGAAAACCAAATATTGATTCCTGAACTCTTCCTGAATTAAAACATTAATATTGTTGTTTCTAAATGAATATGAATTTGTTTTATTTGCATTATTTAAGGTCTGAAAGATCTGCATCTTTTGTTATTTTGACCATTTCTTATTTTCTGCAAATAAATACTAAATTTTTGTCTGGAATTTAGTATTCCAGGCAATACTAAAGTTCATAGAATAAAAGAACAAAGTTCATTTCACTCAAACATAAACCTATAGAAAGTAAAATCAGATAAACTGATCATTTTAATTGATCTCTTAATTTTTTCCCGAGCTGTATATCTTGTTATTTGTAAGTTAGTTTAAGTGTGCTAAGATATTTTTACTTGAAACTAGACCAAAATGCTTGGTAAAATTTTGTTTTTGCAGTGTAGAACCCAAATACTAATTTTCTACACTGCAAAAACAAACCCAACTATTGATTATTTCATTTATAAGAAGAAATTTTTCCGGTGTTATAAGTGAAATAACCTGCCAACGGAACAAGCAATCATCAGTACTGAGGAATTATTGATCTGAAAACAAGCTCCTATATCTTGCTGCAAATGTACTTGTAAGTTAGTTGAAGTGTACTAAGATTTTGTGTTTGTGTTTCGTCTGCATGCAGTCTGAGCGCCGCTGCATGCAAACATTTTGTGATTGAGTCGTTCCTCCTGCATGGTGCCTTCCCTTCCTCCATCTCTGTCGACACACTTCACCTCATCTTCACCCTGCTCTTCTCCCCCTCAGGACTCCGGCATCCTCTTCTTCCGTGGTTTCAGCTAAAACAGGAGATAATATCAAAAATATGAAGCAAGCATTTGCTGCTTTAACAAAGTTAAGACACAATTCTGGTCAGAACTTTTCATACACTCCTCATTCATATTAATGTTTTGTTTATTTTGATTTTTAATCAAGTTACTGGTGCACAAAGTTGAATTTATTGTGAATTTTCTCTAATCCACACAGAGTCAAATGAAGCAGGATGATGTTTCAGCTTATCAAAAACTTTCTAACATTTGATAAAAACAAACCTATTGGAAAATATCTTATTTATTAAATAATCTGCCTGTGGAACTAGCACTCTTTCATCAATGTTAAGGAATAATAGACTTAAACAAGCTCCTATATGTTGATGAAAAGTTATTTATAAGTTATTTTTGTCTTATTTTAAGTGCAATAAGATTTTTGTACTAGAAATTAGACCAAAAATAGTTGGTAAAATTGTGCTTTTTTGAAGTGCAGCATTAATTGACTCTTTGTGGGTTGGAAGAAATCCACAATAAATGTAAACTTTGCACAGAAACACAACAGTTACATTCAGTTTTAATAGATGCTTAAAATCCTCAAATTAATAATATGAATTCCCATGAGGAGTGTGTGTAAAACCCCTGGCTCTAACAAAACTTCAATGTATCGTCTACTGTGTGTTGCTTGCAACAACATGCAGCTTTGATGTGATAAATTAGCTGCTACACATTCAGCGAAATTTCAAAATGGGGTTTTTAAAACCTTAATGTTACTAAGCAAAAGTTCAGAAAGAGTCGAGTTGTTTTTGGTTGAATCAGCTGAGCGAAGATGTCCAAAAGATTTCTGTAAGACGCAAAGCCTAGAAAATACTGAAGAAATATGAGGTTTCAGGCCACTAAACATGAAGAAGCTCAGTTTAATATTCCTGACCAGCTCTGGTCAACAAACAGGAGCATTTTCTGCAAAGCAGAGTTTAAACTTAAGAGTTCAGGTGTTAAACATCGTCCATACAAAGAGAAGAACGAGAGGCAGAATAAATACATTATTTCTATTTTCCTGGCTCAAACTGCTGAAGGCCCAGGATTAACTAGAGGGCAACAAATATTTAAATTATCTGTTACCCCAGTTGCACATAGAATACTCAATAATTTAAAGTGTCAATTTTGTTTTTAAAAATGTTGCCCATGTTTTGATCGTTTTGCTGTTTTTGTTGCCAGTGTTGTTCTTGTTAGCTTAAAGCCAAAACTACAGTTGAAACCAGATATTTATATACGCAGACTGAAAGTTTTCTGTGTCCAGTAAATTCATTTGACTAAATATTAAATAAATAATTGCTAAACAAATAAAAATAATTGTACATGAGTTTTTTAAAATCACTTTCTTAAAATTTGGAAGGTTTCATGACAAATTTTTGGCTGTAAATTCAGTACCTGAAGGCGCCATGTTCATCTGTTCATACAATCCTGGTCTGCCTAAAACCCGGGCTCGGTTCGGTTGAAGTGAACTCTGGTGCGGTTTGAATTCAAATGTGGACGCCAAGCGGGACAGAGATCGCTCTAAAACCAGGAAGTGGACTACAGCGCAGGGGATTCTGGGTAAATACAAACAAAACAAACAGGCAAAGCTAGTGCTAGTGGGAAAGACGGCTCGTACTTTTTACCAAAAACAAAAAAGAAATTCTATAACCTCTAAAATCTGACGCCTCTCAGTTTTGCTTACATTTTGCGAAGAAGGAAGTTGCACTCATGTCTTCTTCGGAGTTCTTTTCCTTCAGTGGTTCTTGGTGCAGCGCCACAACAGGCGAGGAGGGGAACTGATTTTTCATTTAGCTTGAATCGTTTGACACGGTGCGGTTTGAAAGCAAACCGAACCAGCTGAAAACCAAACAAATGTTGAAACTTTGGTTCCCAATCAAACCGAGTGTCAGATGTTAAATCACAAAATGTTTGCTTACAATGACCATTGTTACATTTCCATCCCTTGTTACTGTGTTAAGTAAATTTGGTGATTGTGACTCATAAGTCTGATTTAGATAAGTATCTTTATATAAAATCTGGTTTCAACTGTAAATATTTTCCTCTTGGGTTTAACTCAAACACTGTATATAAATTATGAAGGACTAATATCAACAGCACTTTTATTTCTTCCTGCCATATTCCACTGGACCACTTTAAGATCATTGCTGTTGCCTCTGTCACAGTATTTCCACCCTGTGTGTGTGTGATGATAAATTACAAGAGGTTTTACATGTAAGGAGACTTTAGGTCAACCTTTAAATGTGTCTCAATGCCAGGAGGTTTGATGGAAGAAGAGTCAGGTTTACAGTTTTCTTGGTCCATCCTTTGATTCTTTGGTGCTTCACAGACTGGTGAGAGAGTTTTCAAAGAAAGCAGGTGCTTGTTTTTCCAGTTTATTTGTTCTTTTGACCATGTTTGTTTGCTCTGTGCTGCAAAAACACAAAATCTTACCCTGTATTTCTGTCTAGTTTCTGGTACTCTTGAAATAAGACAAACTAACTTACCAGTAACTTTTCAGCAAGACAAAGGAGCTTGTTTTAAGTCATTGATTACTTAATATTGATGAAAAAGTACCAGTTATACTGGCAGATTATGTCACTTATAACACAGGAAAATATCTTGAAATCATAAGTGACATAATCTGCCAGTGAACGTGATATATTGTTTAATCATTATTAAAGAATTATTTAGATTATTACATATAAAACAAACTGCTATTTATTGATGAAAAGTTACGTGTAAGTTAGTTTTGTCATATTTAAGTGTACTAACACTGCAAAAACACAAAATCTTGCCAAGTATTTTCAGTCTTGTTTCGATTTCAAGTATATTAGTACACTTGAAAACTAACTTAAAATGAACTTATCAGTAAAATAAAGGAGCTTGTTTTAAGTAAATAATTCCTTTATGTTGACGTGAAAGTGCTGGTTCAACTTTTTCATTTATAACAAGATATTTTATAAAACTTATTGATGAACTTTTTCGTCAATATCAAGGAATTATTTACTTAAACTTAAGCATCTGTATCTTACTAATAAATTGACTTAGTTCAAGTGTACTGAGGTATTTCCTCTAGAAACTAGACTAAAAATACTTTGTCAAATTTGGTGTTTTGCAGTGAAAATATTTTCACCAGAAATTAGATCAAAATACTTGTTAATATTGTGTTTTTGCAGTTTTTATGTTGTAACACTGTACTGTATATCTCCAGACCACGTTTATGTTCCCAGAGGAACTAATAGGATCAACAACTGACCTTTTTTTGTGTTGAAATTTGTTTCCAAGAATAAAAGCTCCAAGAACTTAACCACATGTGGCAATAAGTGGTTAAAACCTGAGTCTGTTGTCTGATCGATCGTCCTCATTTACAGCATCGCAATTTACTGCATAAAGCAGAACAGACCAACTGAAAGCTCAAGAGTTAAGCAGTTTCTGAATATTAGTTTGCAGCCAGTGAAAAATTTTCAAAACATGCTGAAACATCCAACATCAGGGGTGTCCAAAGTGTGGCTCGGGGGCTGTTTGTGGCCCTTGGAATGATTCTGTGTGGCCGCCGATCACAAATCTGTGACACGATGATGCTTTTAGGACAAGATTTGAACCAACAACTGAATCTACTGTCTTCAAAAAGTTTTTCTTTTATTTAATTTTACTCTTAAGGTCACACACATCTAATAGCTTTTAACTGAAAAACTTATGTTGGTAGATTAAAGTTGGATAAATGCAGAAAAAAAAATGTTTTTGTTGATGCTGGAAATGGATTAAATGGTCAAACCAAAAAAGACAATTTTTACACGTCCAAAATGCTTTTTGAAGTTGTTTTACCTTAACTCATTACAATGTTGCATGCTAAATTAATTGCTGAGCAGGTAAAAAACACAACATAATTATTTTACATTTAAGTTGGAAAAAATTAAACTTTTCCTTTTCCTGAACAACCAAAATTATACAATTTTGGCAAAAAGTTTTGACATCATTTGTTGATGTGTCTCCAGGATGGTCCGTGCAAAATCCAAAACAAATAGAGACTTTTCCTCAAATGTATTGAAATGGATTGTCAGATTACATGTGGATTTCTTTTCAACCTGGAGATGAAAATAATCTGTAATTGGAGTGTTTTTCATAAATGTATCAAGTTAAAAACATTTAATCTTTAAAAAGCAGTTTTGAAAAAAAAAAAAGGTGTTTTATACTGTAAAAAATAAATTCTGTCAGTATAAAGTGAGTTCTGCTCAGCAGGAGAGTTGACAGTCAGAAGTTTAAACCTCTGCTGAATGAAAATGTTAGCAGACGCTCTTAAAGGTGCAGGCACCCCATTATAACGCTGAGTTTTCATGAGTTTTCATGACCTTAAAGCTCGAGAGCCTAAAAGACTCACTTTGACCTTTTATCACCTTTAATGTGACATTTTTCCTGTTCAACTGGAAAACAAACTCAATAGATTGTTAGAAAAGCGGCTGGATTAAACAGGAAGTTAAAGACAGAGATGAGCTGAACAGGTACAAACACAGGATTATAATCTGTAATCCACTATAATCTTATATTTTGTTTTCCCTTTTACTGATGTTTACATTTCTGTTTTGTAGAAACCCCTTGAAAAGAACAAATAAATAAATAAATTAGACACTCAAATTAACAGTGTTAGAAACAGACATGCACTTAAAAACATCAACAAAATGATGATAGAAAATACTTAAAATACATAAAGATGTGTCAGTTTCTGGGTTTAAATGTTTTATTGGTTTTACATTTCAATCATCAAAATGTGGAGACAAAGTACAAAAACCATGTTGTGAGAACTGATTTCTATAAGTTAATGATAGATAAATAAAAACATTTAATGCAAAATAAGTGATAAAAATTAACCACATATAAAATGTTTGACCTAATTTAACAGAGGTCCAGGAAATTGGTGCTTGTAGTTACACAAAAACTGGAATGAGGATTACATAAATGCAGTGATTGTGTTTCAAGGAATACAAAAAAAAAAAAATGCTCTGGAGTGGCCTAGTCAAAGTTTTTTAATCATTTTCAAGGATTTACTGACTTAAACAAGGTCCATTTTGTTGTTAAAAAGTTACTTGTAAGTTAGTTCTGTCTTATTTCAAGTGAACTGAGATATTTGCAGTAAGAACTAGACTAAACGTAATTGGTAATGTTTTGAGTTTTTGCAGTGTGCAGCAGCCATTAAAACATCCTGTGACTTTCCTTCCTCAAAAAAAAAAAAAAACAGGAATCATTTTGTTTGGAAGAAGTGATGATTACGGTAATTTGTCGTCTTTTTTTTCGTGAAAAGGAGTTCCCCATTCAGAGCGAAGGAAACCGCGGCTGAATGAAGCCCGGCGTTATCTCCCAGTCTGCACACAAACACAATTCAGCAACAGGTGTGGGAGGAAATATTTTTTTCTCTCCTGCAGAAGGATGCTGCGTTTGGAGTGTGGGGTGAGTGTAAGGGAACAAAAGTCATTCAGCCTGCAGGAGGATTTCCTTTGGGCGGACAGAGACACAGCTGGTTGTGCAAAAGCATTTCCACAGCTGAATTAATTGGACTTCTCCTGCCCTTCAAAAGCCTATTTAACCACAGAGAAATGATTAGTAAAGCTTAAAGTCAGCTGTAAGAAAAGGACCAGTGTGAATTCATTTCTGGTTGACATTCACCTTTGCAGCCTGTTTTTATGTAGGAAGTCCATTTTGACTTCTGAAAACAGCACTTTGCCCATTGTGAGCTGCTGCTTACAGGCGGCTCAACTTGCCTTTTACAATGAGCACAAAGGGGAAAACGCTAAAGTACTGCATATGCGCTGATAAGTATTCATGTGGAATCTTAAAATGTACTTTAAGGAAAGATTAAAGTTGCAGCTTTGTCTTGCTGGTGTGACTGGAATTAAGGGGAGATAATAGGGCAGGCGCGGGCATATTAGCGGCGCGTTGATTTGTAATGGTTTTCCTCTAATCTCTTTGATACCTTTCATTTCAGAGTTGGGATGCTTGGCCTTGCCATCAGCAATATTTTATATATCTTTTTAACATCGCGCTTCAATCCCCCCGTGAAGGATGTTTTATGTAAAACATGCTTTTTGTGCCCTGGGAAGACATTTAATCAAGATTAACCTTGGTATTTTAGTAGCCAATGGTCTAGCTTTGTGAGGTTTCATAATGGAAGACAATTATAGGCCTACTTTCACTGCAGCGGGTCGACTTTAATGGAGAGAAAACATTTATTTATAGAGAGACAGTTTGGGATGAAATGTTTAAAAGGATTTTAGGAAAAAATTTGGGTTTTTAGTTAACAAAACATCTTCAAGAATAAAGATTCAGTAAAACATCAGGCTTATATGCAGTAAACTGACATTTTATATAAACATGTGGATATATAGCTATAGATAGATGTAGATATATACACTGCAAAAACACAAAAGCTTACCAAGTATTTTGGTGTAATTTATAATACAAATAACTTACTAAACTTCTAAGTTTCGTCTAATTTCAAGTAACTTTTCATAAAAATATAAGCGATTGTTTTAAGTAAATAAATGCTTAATATTGATGAAAAAATTATAGTTTCACTGGCAGATTATTTCTCTTATAAGATCGGGAAAATTTATTATAAGTGAAATAATCTGCCAGAGGAATTTGTACTTTTTCATCATTTTTAAGGAATTATTTACTTTAAAAAAGCTCCTATTTCTTGCTGAAAAGTTACTTGTACGTTACTTTTATCTTATTTCTAGTAACGTTTCAGCAAGATAAGGAAGCTTGTTTTACGTAAATAATTCTAAAACATGGATTAAAGAAGTTCTACACTGCAAAAACAAAATCTTACCAAGTATATTGTCTAATTTCTGGTGCAAATATCTTAGTTCACTTAAAACAAGATAAAACTAACTTATAAGTACTTCAGATTATTTAATTTATAACATGACATTTTTCCCATTTTCTAATGAATTAGAACTTTTTCATTAAGGGATTATTAACTTAAAACAAGTTCTTGCAAAAAAAGTTACTACTAAGTCAGTTTTGTCTTATTTCAAGTGTACTGAGATATTTGCACCAGAAACAAGACAAGATACTTGGGAAAAGTTTGAGTTTTTGCAGTGTATAGGTACATAGACATATAGATATAGAAGTGTAAATGTATTAAAAGAAAACTCATTTATTTCTTCATTAATGTCTGACATGAACTCAAACCTTTGCTGTTTTTGGTCAGTTGGGTGATAATTTATTTAGAAAATTGTCTTAGTAACTTTTCATAAAGATGTAAGAGCTTAATGTAAGTAAATAATTCTTAAAGCAGATTATTTCTCTTTATAAAAAGACATTATTCCCATTTTACAAGTGAAATAATCTGCCAGTGGAAGTTGTACTTTCTCCTTAATATTAAGAGATTATTGACTTAAACTCTTATTTGTTGATGAAAAGTTACTTTGAGTTGGTTTGTTGTATTCGCTGCTGGGCAGCAACTCGCTACATTTGAACAACTTTTTTGAAAGAAATTATTTTCAGGAGTATTTTTACTTTTACTTGAGTAAAATTTCTGGATTTTTCTACCCACTGAATGAAAAACAGACAAGTTTTAACCAAAAATTCACCAGACACAGACACACACCTGCAGTTTTTGTTAAAGTTTCATAAGTTTTTTATTAAAAGAAACTAATTTGGAAAAACTTTCTTTAGCCTGATTTTGTTATTTTTTTGATACTTTTATGAATTATTGTCATTTTTGTTCTTAAAATACCAAAATATCCACTTAACTTTATATTTTGGTCCATTTGATGATGTAATTTTTAAATATTACATGATTGATAATTTGATCAGTTACTCAGTACTTTTTACCAAATACTGTTTTAGTCTTTGAATAATTTCTTGGCTACTTTTTACTTTTACTTGAGTACAAATATGTTGAAGTAGTGCTACTTTTACTCAAGTACCACTTCAAGTACTAAGATATTTTCTCTAGAAACTGGACAAAAATACTTAGTGATATTTTGTGTTTTTGCAGTGTTGTTAAACTCCTAAAGCGAAAAGTTTTAATCTGATTTATTGTCAGACTAATAAATCAGGGGAAAAACCAGATTAAACAACTTTATTACTGTATGAACATATCTGGCTTTGTCTTAAACACCGGATGAAGCTTTTAACTTTTTCTACAACAGCTTCATTCTTGTGACCCAAACATGTTTGAACAGAATGATCTGTTTTTGTCCAGACCGCTTCAGCTTCCTCCAGAATAAATACTTAATCGGTCCTTATTGCGACCATTAGCCGGGTGGAGACGCGGCAGCAGGGGAGCGCTGCTCTTGTGAATGTTCATTCACGGTTTTCAGGCCGCGGCGCACTCAAGTAGCCCCGCATTGTCTGCGAGGAAAGTGCGGGGAAAATAGTTCCCCTGGGTGGTCCGACTCATTAATACCCTCTGCACTTCTTGATTTATGGCTCGCAGTTCAACTGCTGCCAATTATCATGAAAACACACAACAAGGAGGAGGAAAGAGGGGAAACACTGAGGGGGAGGAGAAGCTGGATGAAGATGAAGGTTGGACATCAGAACCTGAACAAACTCCACGTTTGTGGGCCTAACGTGAGTCAAAAGGCTTCATGCGACCTTTAGCCTGTTAGCCTTGAACCTAGCTGACTAATAAATTAAATTAGACCAGAATTTTCTTTATTATGAGATTTAAACACCAGCAAGAGACTAAAAACTTTGTGCTCTGTTAGATTAACCAGTTAGTAGAGTTGGGTAGTAACTAGTTACATTTACTTGAGTAACTTTTTTTTTAAAAGATGTCCTTTTAGGAGTATTTCTTTTTACTACACTGTACTTTTTACTCTTACTTGAGTAAAATTTCTGTATTTTCTACCCACTGAATGAAGAGCAAACATTCACCAGACACACGCCTGCAGTTTTTGTTAAAGTTTTTTAAATTTTTCATTGGAAGAAACTGATTTGGAAAAATATTCTTTGGTCTGATTTTGTTATTTTTTTGTTAATTATATGAATTATTGTCATTTTTGTTCTTAAAATTCCAAAATTTCCACTTATCTTATATTTTTGATTAGTCTGATTATGTATTTTTTTTAAATATTAAATGATTGATCATTTGATCAGTTACTCGGTACGTTTTACTAAATTCTCTTTTACTTGAGTATTATTTTTGGATGGCTAATTTTTACTTTTGAGTAAAAATACATTGAAGTAGCGCTACTTTTACAATTTTTGAGTACTCTACCTATATAACAGTGACCTAAATTTAAAATAAAATCTAATCTATGGGTTAGGGTTAACCATAACCCTAACCAATTTACACTCCAAAAACACAAACTCCTACAAAGTATTTTGTCTAGTTTCTAATTTACAAGTAACTTCTCAGCAAGATAGTAGCTTGTTTTAAGTAAATAATCCTTTAATATAGATTGAAAAGTTCTAGTTTCATTGGCAAATTATTTCCCTTTTTATAAGACTTTTTTTCCCCATATTATATCTGTCAATGAAACTAGAACTTTATATCAATATTAAGAAATTATTGACTTAAAACAAGCTGAAAAGTTACTTGTAAGTTAGTTTTGTCTTATTTCAAGTGAACTAAGACATTTGGACTGCAAACTAGACCAGGAATACTTGGTAAGATTTGAGTTTTTGCAATGTAATATGAGCTAAACCCACTTATTATTCCAGCTGACTGCATGTTCTCTTCTTTAAGGCTTCTTCTTCTGCAAATTAATATAATGATTTATTGAAAATGTCATAAAAGTTAATATTTCAGACATAAATCCTCCTTTGAGATGGTTTTTACTGGTATGAATTTGTTTTTGAAGCAGGTTTTGTCTCAGAATAAATCCTTGCCGTGTTAAAGGGAAAAATCAAATTATTTAATTTGGTGAAGCGAAAGTCGTTTGTAACCTTCAACTAATTTCCACATCAAAGAGTTTATTGTATCGTGAAACTGAGCTGGATGTTCACGTCTCGAAGCTCGGACCGCGTTTCAAAAGCCGCCACTGAAATAATCCTCGTTTTTCTGCTCCTCTTATAGCTGAAAAATCAGTTCTTATGAGAGGGGTGTCCAAACTTTCTGCCACATGGACAAAAAAATGTAGACTCAAAAGTTTTGGAGGGCCAAGAAAAAAAATTAACTAAAATCAAGCAAATAAAGTAGCCGATGTAAGCGATTTTTACAACGGCGTATTAGAGCCGTTGTAGATTAAAAAAGGAGTACATTTCTGACAAAAACTCAAAAGTTTTCTAAAACATTTTTTTTTTTAATTTCTGAACATTTTTCCAGAAATTCTGATTTTTTTTTAAAATTTTCTCAGAATTTCATTTATAATTCTGAGATTAAAGTCAGAATTCATTGTTTTTTTCAATGGTTCTAATCCTCTGCTGTATGTTTATAATTCAGTAATTTCCAAGTTTTTTCTAGAAAACTTCTTGGCAGAAATTTACTACTACTATAACTTTGCATGTTTGCTGTATTGACACAAAAACATTTAATTTTCAAATTTTCAGTTTCTTTTGGACTCAAGAACAGGATTTGGGTCACTTTTTTCCAGAACATTTGCTGTATTTAGCCGAGTTTAATAAAGAATAAAAGCTGAATTGGGTGCAGCGAAGTTGGTTTTTCAGTAGAAGTCTCTTGATTTTTACTTTTTGTTAAAACTTGGTTCTAAAACACAAATACTTTGTGTTACACTTTACATTTTCCTGTGTAAGAAAATTAAGTTGGTAACAATTTTGACCCGGATAACAAATTAAAAGTCTCCATTTGCATCTTCGGGCTAAATTTGTATAATTTTTTAATTGCAGATGGGGGCCGCACAAAATCAGTCCAAGTGCCACAAATGGCCCCCGAGCCGCAGTTTGGACACCCTGGTCTTAAGATGAAAGTACCCCCTCTGTTCCTCAGAATAAAATATATATTAAATAAGTGGACAGACATGCAGTCGTCCTCACTTGTTGGCAGATTTGGAGCCTCATGGACATGGAGTTGGAAGTTGTTAATCATTGGAGGGAAGGGCGACGCCCAGACCCTCCAGTCTGACACCATCCGCCATTTTACAGCGTCGCAGCACAAACTGGGACAATACACTGCAAAAACACAAAAACTTATCCAGTATTTTTGTAGCTTCTAGTCGAAATATCTCCGTACACTTTAAATAAGACAAAACAAATTTTACAAGTAACTTTTCAGAAAGACGTAGGAGATTGTTGTAAGTCAATAATTTATTAATATTGGTGAAAAATTACTAGTTCCACTGGCAGATTATTTCACTCATAGTATAGGGAAAAAATTATGTTATAAATGAAATAATAAGTGGTATTTTTTAAAATCAAAATTAAGGAATTAATGACTTAAAACAATCTTTTTTATCTTGCTGAAAAGTTTCTTTTGTAAGTTAGTTTAAGTGAAACTAGACAAAAACTTTGTGTTTTTGCAGTGCAGGAACCAAATTGATCATTTTCTGCACTGTAAAAACACAAACTCTAGTTTCTTGTTCAAATATGTTATTACATTTTAAATAAGATAAAACTAACTCACAAGTAACCTTTAGGCAAGATATAGGAGCTTGTTTTAAGTCTATAATTCCTTAATATTACTAAAAAAAATACTGCTTCCATTGGTAGATTATTCATTAAAATATATTCATCCATTCATTTTAATTATGGGAAATATATTATTGCACTTAAAAGAAAACAAAACTAACTTGCAAGTAACTTTTTTATGTTGCTATAAGTAAATAATTTCTTAATATTGATTGTAAAAAAAAAAAAGCCGTTTCAGTGAATAACTTTATTTATTGATTTCAACAGAATCCATTTTGCATCTCCTGATAAATCTTATGAAATACTTGGTGCAGATTCACTGCAAATGAATCCAGAATTATGCTTAAAATTATTTTAAAACCTAAACAGCACAGTTTTGTTTTAAAATTAACTTTGCTGTTTTTATAACCGTTAATCTGCTTTCTGAATTAAACTTAATTTATTTCATGTTTCTGTGTAGAAACTGAATGATTTTTTTGTTTTTTTCTTGCAAAATTACCTTGACATGGCTTTCATTGTGAATTAGGGCTTTATAAATTAAATGGAACTGAATATATGAATTGAAGTAAACATTCATTTGTCTTCTCACCATTATATGGTTACAACAGTAACTCCTCTGCTTTGTTTATGTGATTAACTGCTAATAAAACCAAAACCACATGTAATATATTAAAATCCTAAACTGCAAAACTTGCTTAAGATTTTAACATTTTGTAAATATTTTCCTATTTTCTCATCAGGACTTTGTGAATTAAAATGCTGCATGTTTGTCTTCAGTCTGGTAAAGATCTGTAAAAAACCTTAAATTAAATAAATCTTTTTGCAGCAGCATTTTCCTACTGCAAAACAAAAAAATCATATGAAGGGAAAGTGAAGAGTTACACATTATTTTTTACTTTAATAAATGTTTAAAATATATACATTTTGGCTGCTCTGCAAATGGGAAAGACAGCACAACATTAAAGAAAATGTGTTCAAAAAATGTCTGTAGCAAAAGGTGAATTTAGGAAGTTAAATTTCTGTTCCAATGAGGCAGATTAAAATTACTTTTTGTAAATAACAAAACCTAATTTTGTTATTTATGTTAAATTGTGTATAATTTTTATTATTAAAACAGTGATTTTTGTTGTTCTGATTTAAGATTTGAATCTCAAATGTGATATTTTATGAACTGTAAGGGGGAAATCATTGTATTTAACATAAATAAAGACTTTAAAACATGAGATTAATGTATTTCACCTGGTGATTGATTCAGTAATATTCTTCTTTATTGAATGTGATTGTATACAAGAAGATTTTACAATCCTACTAAACTGAATAAAAGTGACCCGAGAATGAAGCCCTGAGGAACCCCACAAATTAAGTTCACTCACTCAGATTCATACTAAACTGACTAAAGATTATTGCTTAATAGCTGCGTAAATTACAAAATATTTGCATTCAGATTAATTCAGATTAATGTGAGATCTGAAATATATATGAATTACTGCAGGATTGGATTCCAGTTTGAAAATAGACACATTTATGGAAACTTGATACAAAAGTTAATGAATTCTGTTTGATCACAGCTGAGAAAGATCAAATTTTACTGACCTGGTAAATATTTAACACTTGATTCCCATGTTCAACATTTTAAAATCAACTGCATACAAGAAGATTTTATGATCCTTCATAAGTTGAATAAAAGTGACCCGAGAATGGAGCTCTGAGGAACTCCACAATTAAGTTTTTTCACTCAGATTCATCTTAAACTTCCAAAAAAATTATTTTACAGACGTGTAAGTTACAGAATATTCACATAGATATTAACATGAGATTTGAAATATATCTGAATTACTGCAGGATGTACAAGAAAATTAAATTTCTGTTTAAAAATAAACATATTTATGAACACTTGATACAAACGTTAATGAATTCTGTTTAAAATGAACAACAATTGAACAAAAAAACCTAAAATATTGAATCTAATCTGGTTAAAACTCATATTTAAGTTTGTTTGGTGATGATCAGGAGAGATGATCATCACCTGGTTGTTCATACCTGGTTTCTCTCAGGTCTCTGACTGCTGGGAAGTTTAACAACTTAAACGGATCTTTTCATCTGAAAGAAAAGAGAAGAAGAGAAAAGGTGCTTCTGGTTTGTTTCAGAGGCTTCGGTTAACCATCGGGGTTAACCCTGGCATTCAGGTCTCCTGGACACACAAAAACTTAAACGTCGGTCCAAGTCGGTCGGAGCTTTTACTTCTTACCTGCGACCTCTCAGACAACTTGTGCTTTGTCGGAGGGTTTCCAGGGGACGGCTCTTAAAACGAGAGCCCAACTTAAACCAATTAAATCACTGAATAGGCGTCCATAGGCGGATTAATGGAAACCAGTGGCGGTTCAGAGGTGCATCAGTTTCTGACATGAATCAGATGCTACAGGATTGGAATATTAAAGGAGAGCGACACGAAGGAAAACCAAATACAGTCCAGTTCTTTTCTTAAAATGTGTCACAGTGCAGCCTTGCAGGATTAAACATTCACCTGAAGGCTGCGACCTTTGCAGAGTGAGATGTGAATGTGGATAAACACGCTGATGAAACAGGAAATTGGGGGCTAAAAAGTGCAAAATAAATGCTGGATGAGAATGTGGCCATTGAAGCTCTGTTTTGGGTCCACTAATGGTCTGCTTCACTGAAGAAGGAGCAGGAATGCTAACCTTCTCACAGCTCCGGCTGAGCGTGTGTGTGTGTGTGTGCGTCGTCATTATCTTTCTCTGCAAAATAAAAAAAAGGAGGGGGGACTCTATCCTCTATCCCATCCTGTAATGAACAGAGTCCACATATTTATGTTTTTTACCAGAGAACACTTCAAACACAAGAGGGGTTAAAGTAAAGAGAGGCGAGGTCTTTGGAGCATTTTCAATATTTTCCCCCCTGGTCGGCCTGCAGGCCAAGTGAGGGGCTCCTTCTTTACAATAGTCAGGTGACCAGAGGAAAATAGTGTGGCCTTAACAAGCCCAAATTAAAAAAGAACATCATTTTCATTATGCAGTCAAACACAATTACAAGCAAATGTTTTCTCTGTGGAGCTGCCCCTGCTTTCAGGGTCTTTGTCCGCCGCTCTTTAGTGTGTGCAGAGAAAGGCCCCTCTGGTCAATGGGCAGCTGAGTGCCGCGTTCAGCGGAGGCCCACAGCCCAGAATGCGTTTTGTTGGAGGCGCAGCCATACATTTGGAGCAGATTTGTTGAATTAGAGAGCTCAGCGGGAGACGGGGGAAGCGGGGGGTAAGTGATTTGGTGGAGGGAGGGAGAACTTGTTGCTAGGTGACTGACATACAACTGCAGCATGCCAGTTTCCCAGCCTGGCACTCCTTGTCTGTTTTTTTATTTTATTTTATTCTGCGTGTAACCCCCCCTCCGTCGCTCTTCTCATCAATTCACCTCCTCGTTGTCGAAGTGTTGATAATAAAATGAGGGGCAAAAACAGTGAGAAACGCCGGAGCATTTCTACTCAGAACTCAGTCGTCAGCTTTTCAACTGCGCTGATGCTTTAAAAACCTCACTGCTGCTAAGTGTTGCAGGCAGGAGGAGAAGCCTTTTTAAGGGGGAAGTAAAGGTGGATCCACTTGTTCTAATATGCCAGTTTGTATAGAATCTGACATAAAGCATTAGCCTCATGGAGACACTTTGCGCTATCAGCAAAATTATGGAAAAAAATCCTTTCCCGTGGCTGGTAAGTGACACACAAGGACAGCAGGATTTTTCTGAGCCTGCAGCGGGTCGTATTGCATCGCTGCCCTTTGAGACGCCATGATTTTCAGCCTTAGATGTTTGAAAGCGAAAATCTTCATTATCTCAATGTGAAGTGTGGAGATTTAGTGTTTTATTGCTGATGGATTCATTGAAGTTTCCTGAGAAAACACTTCCTGCAGCTTCGCTCCTCGGCCAGTTCACTGCAAAAACACAGAATTGCACCAAGTATTTGGGTTTAGACTCCAGGGATTCACTTTCATTTTGGGCCACATCAAAAACCTAAATGTTCTTGAAGACCCAGTGGTGCCAGAATGTTGATGCAACCAATTCAACTGTTAAAATATCAATAGTGTTTCTTAAAATTAAATCATATTGAACATCTTTTCACACTGATCAGTCCATACAGGACTTTGCGATTGCTTTTTGGTTTTTTTAGCAATCAAAATCACAGATTTTGTGGCTCTAATTTAAATATTTGTAAGGAATTTTTGTGATATTTGTGCTAACATATGATGTTAAATCGGTCTTTTTTTAATTGCTGTATCAGTCGTGGGCTATGACTTGACCAATTCTGATAAAAATTTTCAGTAAAAATCAGAAGAAAATGTGGGAATCTGTTGATTTTGTGTGAATTTTGAGTGAGTTTTGCAAATGTTTTGCAGAGGGCCACATAAAAGCTGCGGCGGGCCACATTTGGCCCACGGGCCTTGAGTTTGACACATGTCTTCTAGTGTAAATATCTTGCTACACTTGAAATAAGACAGTATTAACTTACAAGTAACTTTTCAGTAAGAAGTATGAGCTTGTTTTAAAAGTATCTGTTCAACTGGCATCATTTTACTTATGGGAAAAAATAAGTGAAAAATCTGCATGTTGAACCAGAACTATTTTTAATATTAAGGAATTTTTTACTTACACTGCTAAAACCCAAAATCTTACCAAGTATTTTCTAGTGCAAATATCTTATTAGTTTTAGGCAACATATAAACGCTTATTTTAAGTAAGTAATTCCTAAATATTGATGAAAAAGTGGTAGTTACACTAGCAGATTATTTCACTTATAACAAGACATTTTTCTCATGTTGTCAGTGAAATAATCTATCAATGGAACTAAAACTTTTTCATCAATATTAAAGAATTATTGACTTAAAATAAACTCCTATTTCTCAGTGAAAAGTTACTTGTAAGTCAGTTTTGTTTGATTTCAAGTGTACTAACATATCTGCACTACTAGTTCAGAAATACTTGGTAATATTTAGCGGGTTTTTTTGCAGTGTAAGTGCCCGTCTAACTCCTGACTGACTGACTCAGCAGTCTGGCCACTTACCTTGTCAACCCATCACTGCATGTCAAGATGACCCCTGCAGTGAACCGGATTAAGAAGCTGCACAGGTTGCCCTTCATCAGACGTTTTTACACAACTTGGGCAGATGCCCAGGTCGGCATCTGGTCAGGGGGTGAAAGGCACAGCAACCACATCTAAAAAACCATTTTTTTCCTCAATTTTATTCAGGTTGGAAGTTTAATTTTTAGGATTTTGTTTTGGATCATCAACTTAATTGGAAATCTCATTTGAAATACATAAAACTATATAAAAGTATATAATGTCTTAGAACTACACTGCAAAAATTCAAAATCTTACCAAGTATTTTTGGTCCAGTTTCTAGTGCAAATATCTTTGTACACTTGAAATAAGACAAAACTAACTTGTGTGTAAATTTTTAGCAAAATATCGGAGCTTTTTTTTGTAAATCAGTAAAACTGATTTAAAAAGCTCTAATTCCATTGGCAGATTATTTCACGTGTAACATGAGAAATGTTGGTATAAGTGAAATAATCTGCCAGTTGAACTAGAACTTTTCAATCAATAATATAGTCATATCTTGCCAAAAAAGAAATCAGTTTTGTAAGTTAGTTTCGTCTTATTTCAAGTGTACAAAGATATTGGCACTAGAAAGTGGATCAAAAATAAAAAATACTTGGTAAGATTTTATGTTTTTTCAGTGTTTAGCTCAAGTAACAGAAATAGCAGAAAGTATTATTTAAAGAGTAAAGCTGTCCGTACTATTTTAAAACAAAAGTGAATTATGGAGTAAAATTATGGAATAATTTGGACAAGGAGCTGAAAAATGCTGGACTATAAATCAATTCAAAACACTTTAGAAGAAACAAATGTTTACATCTTATATTCTAATGAGTGAATAATGAGAATAATACATTATTTTGCAAATTATATTGTTTGTTTAATGTATAAAGCCATGACAGTTTATTTTGTTGTTACTGAGAAAGGAGCAGAATTATACAAGATTTATTTTTTCTTTCTGCTCCCTTTTCACTCGTTGCTGTTTGTGAATTAATGATGAATTTTGTGAATTGATTGATTGATTGATTGATACTTCAGGAGAGGGTGCGGATGTTCTTGTCCTTCATCCAAGAACAACTGAAAGCAGAAGCTTCACATTCAATTTAACAGGAAAAACTTTGTCAATATTTCTCTAATTTGTAGAAAAAACACATTTTTGCAATTGCTATGATTTCATTAAATAAGAAAAGTAATTGAAAAGTTTATTTATGCAATAAATCATTAAAAACATGCAGAGCTTGATCTACAACTTCCTGTCTTCTTCTTCTTTGCGGTTTTCACAAGTGGCAACTTCCGGTTGTTGATGATGCAGAAAAAGTGTTTCCATTGCAGTTTTATGAAATAAACCAGTTTCGAATACAATGAAATGATCCACCTCTTACTGGTGCCAAAACTTTTCAGTAAAAAAACCGAGAATTTTTCTGAAACTTAAGCAAATTTATTATATAAATATAAAATTGCGCAATTAAATGGTCAATGTAAGCGCAGACACCGAGTCCCAGTCACATCATTCAGTTTCTTTTTATTATTATTATTATTATTATTATTACTTCATGTGTTTGCAGCGCTTTTGTACGCACAGATTTGAATGCATAAAGAGAAGTGAGTGTCGCTGCTGGTGCTGACGATGCTTGGGAGGAGGCCTCACCGGCTCACTTTTTGTCTCTCTGCTCGTCTGAAAACGCGTTTCGTGTTTATCAAACATCACATTTTCCATTCAAAGCCTGCAGAAGGGTGGAGGGATTCAGGGTCATCGGGATTTTTGATTTCCTCCTCGGGAGTCGCGTTCATTTGAAGCTGCGCCTGAAGGTCAAAACCGAATCCTCCCCGAGGAAGGAGCCATTGTTGATCCTCGTCTGCACTTTTGTGCCTCCCCCGTTCCTTTTCACCAAGGAAGCATCTTTCTTTCTTTGTGCCGCCCGCGGGCTTATGAGACTATCGGAGCACACCTGTGCTCGCAGGAAAATTCCCTTGCTCTCTGTAAAGCTGTATTATTTAGCACAAGGTCGTGACAGTCAGTGTTTCTGAAAGCAATTGGAACGCCACTACAAACTGTCAGCAACCCACCAACGTACAAAAAGAAGAAAAACACTGCATGCAAAAGCTGCTGAGATGTTCCTTTTTAGCTTAGCATAGAAGATAATTCTCATCATTTCAGGACTGCATCCAAAAGTGAGTCAGAAATCTTAATATTATCTGATTACACGGAGGTTTATGCAAAAATCCAGCTTTTTTTTTTTTTCATAAAACCCTTTAAAGGAGCAGTAATTTTAATTTTAATATGTTTTTAAATATTTGCTAAAATTGTTATGTCGTAAAAAGAACAATCTCCTTCACCTTCATGTCAGAAGAAATGCACCTCGCTCGATCAGAAACAACCAATCAGAGCCAGGAGGCGGGTCTCAGCGCTGTCAATCAATCTCATGTACTCACTGCTCAATGTGCTTATAGTGGAGAAACAGCTTACTGTTACAGGAAACACTCACTTCTAAATACTGTAAGATTTCAAATAATTTATTTCCTTTTTCTTATTCTCCTGTTATGTGGGACAATGAGTGATGATCTGATGAAACCAACATTTTATTTCATTGCTGTAATTCCAATAGAAACAATAGAAAACCAACAAAAAAGGCAATAGGTATGATAGCATCATAATCAGTGAAAATGGGGTTTTTGTTAGGAAGAGTGAAATCATTGCAGTCCAGAAGATCAAGTAGGTTAATAAAAAACCTTCAGGTTTCTACTTACAAAACAGAAGATGATTTGTTTTGTCAGCAATAATTTAAAAAATGTTTCTTCATGAGAAATTAAAGTTTAGGACCAAGAGTCTGGAGATAAATGAGTGAAATCATGTGATGAGGGAATAGAGAGAGACTCAACATTGACAGATGTGGATAATGTTTGGAAGATAGAGTGGAGTGAAAAACCCAGGCTGACAGTCTGAAGGCTGTTTCTGAATCAAAAGGTGGTTCAGCAAAGTAGTAGTAGTTCAAGGTCATGCACACCTATTGCAGATTTTATGTTTTGTGTTTCCCCTGAATAAATCAGTTTGTTTTTCTGTTGAATTGCATAAAATTTGTGTCTAAATAAAGGAGGAAAGCAAAGGGTTTTTCTCTCCATACTTGACACTTTGAAGGAGGGTTTGTAAACTTTTGTACTTCTAATTGTAAACAAAATCAGAACTCCCCTCAAATGCACGATGTTATCACACCCTGAAGTCAAAGTTTCCCCCAGAAAACTTGCTTAGCCCGGTTTTCAGGACGCTACGGCAGTCATCCAGCCACCTGCCGTGTTTTTGAGTTTAAAAATGTTTAAAGTTGACAGGAAATGTAAAAATATCATTCAATAGTTATGCATTTTTGGAAGATTAATACATAAACACCAACTATAAAGTCTTAAAAAAGGCAATCATTAAAAAACACTAATAAATTAGCAATGCTAAGCCTGGTGGCCCGCCAGGCTTATGATACACTGAGGGAAACACTACTGAAGTGTCGATACTTTGAAAGTTTAATTTGTAGATGCTCTGCAATTGAGACAAACAAAATAAACAAATATTGCTCTTTCATAAAGCTTCATGCATCTAAATTACAAATAAATGAATAAAATATACGACCCATCGAGCCAAAATATGTTATATTTTAAGATTAATTAAAGGTCATTTCACTGAAACAGTAAAAAGATCTCATTTGTTTTGTTTGTTTGGGTTTGAGGTTAAAAGGAAGACATTTTGGGATGTTTTCCCCTCCCTGCTCTGTTTGTTTTCCTCCACCTGTGGATATGAAGGTGTGTGTGTGTGTGTGGGTGTGTGTGTGTGTGAGTGTGTGTGTCTGGCACAAACAAAGCAGCACCATTAATTAGTTCAGCTCGGTTCCTGTGTGGACTTTGGTTCTGGGATGATTGGATTAACAGCTGCGTCTCTTTGAAATGCCACCATGCTACCTCCCAGATCTCAATTCACCCACCGGTTTTTATGACTTTCACCTAATCAGCCTCCCTGCTGCTGATGGATTCTGCTCTGCCAAACTATTTGGCAGCAAGTTGATCAAACTGGATGCTGACGGCCTTGGATCCAATTCTTCATGGGTTTTCGATGCACTTATCTCCCATTCATGACTGACTCCAACCTCTGGCTCAGATTGATTTGTTGTTTTTTGTGGTACTCAGCTGAAACTGTCTCTCTAATTCAGCACAGATTTGTTTTTGATCATGCATTCTTTACTCAGATATCATAATTTCGCCGTGTTCTGTGTTTTCTTCCAGCTTTCTCATTTACACTGACCCCAATCCCCAGCATGCCTGTTAAGTGGACTGATTTAATCTTCCCTGGCAGGAGCACCGGGAGCACCCCTCTGCTCACCCTCCAAACATGCATTTTTAATCAGTATATTAAGATGTCACATAACAGTCTGAGCTCATCAGCGATGCCGTTGGCCAAAGCGAATATGGATTCAGCTGTTTAGAGCAGTGTCAGACCCCCAGCCTGCCAGCTATCAGAGGATAATCACTGAATGATGATGTGTAAAATGTTTTTCGAACATATAAAAAGTGAAATGGGCGCCTCGGCTGCATACAGAATGACTTATTTGTGTTTGTATGTCACATTTTGTTCTGCGTGATCGGCGTAGCCCTGTTTATCCGATTGCCAACGTTTAGCCGTTATGTATGCAACGCGCCGGATCGATGCTAAGCTAAGCGGAAGTTGACTTCGCTGTAAACAACCGTCCTCCACTGAGAAAAGAGAGAAGTGCTGATCCGAACAACTACAATTTTAAAACAGTGCAGAACATCGACGACATTACGTCACAACTTGTCTTCTGTTAAAGCTGCCGTGTCCAGTATAATATCTAATTTTCACTTGGGATTAATAAAGTATATTTCAATTTGAATTTGAATTGAGACAGGAAATCTGTGAAAAAAGTCGATCTCCTCTGCCTTCCCTGAGTGCTTAAACCACCAATCAGAGACCGGAGGAGGGTCTTACTGCTGTCAATCATGCCTGTGTGCACCTCCTCTCCTAGATCTCAGACAAAGAGAAAGAAGAGAAAGAGAAAGCGGATACAGACCTAAAGAAAAACAGGAAATCAAACTAAAAAAACATTCTGAAAAAAGCTTTTTTGTTTTTTTTTTAAATTTAATGGTAGAAAGCCCAGGCGAAGCAGAGAAGAGAAATTTAAATCGAGTGGAGTTGCATTGGAAAGCAATGTTCAGGCTGCAGAAGAACAGGAAGTTACGAGGAAACCATTTGACTCAATCTTCTCAAGGTCTCTGAAGGCTCCGCAGGGCCTTGTCCTGGCAGCACAAGCCTGCCGAAGCCGCCGAGAGGAGCCGTGTGCGGATAAATATTTGAGCATGTGCGAGTGGCGAAAGAGATATGACTGTCAGCCTGTCAGTTGTGTTTGGAGTCCCGACATCAAGCGGGGACCTGCTCGGTGACACCCGTTAACTCGAGCAATGACATCAACACACATGCACATTTCTCCCTCACCCCGGCTCACACAAAGCCCTCTCAGCTCCCTGCTGTCAGAGGCATCACCCTCTAGGTACAGTGGTGAGCATTATGCACACAGAGATCAGCTCTGCCTTCTCCTGTCTCTACCTAGACGATTCCCTTCATCCTAATGAGCTCTGTCAGCATGGCATTTGACATAAGCCATCAATAAAGCACAGATGACAGACATTAGGAGTCCAGAAAATAAAGGCTATTTGCCCAGATCCTGCCCTTCACAGTGAAGGCAACTCCCACTTTAGTGTTGGTGCTCCTTTTAAACACATTTCCTCATCATAAAGGATATTTCACCTGGTTTTACTTCAGCAGGCTTGTTTTTGGCAGATTTTGTAATCGAGCTGCATGCTTGTGGCTGAAACGATTAATCAACTAATTTAGTAATCGATTAATTGTTAATTGGAGTATGCTCAGAAAGAGGCCTTTTTCTGAAAAAATAACATGTTGAGAGCAGAAATTAAGCCAAAATTAATATTCATTTTGCCTTTAAGATTAAAAAATGTTTTAGCCAAAACTTCTCAAGTGGCATAATTTTAGCTTCACCTGGTTAAAATTTACTAAACAAATGCCGAGTTGTTGCATAGCAACGTTTTGCAGTTCAGGGGATACGAGTTGTAAACAATTTTCCTCATCATAAAGGATATTTTACATGTTTTTTACTTCAGTAGGCTTGGTTTTTTTTGCAGATTTTGCAATCGAGCTGCATTTCTGTACAGGTCAAGCATGCAGAGTTGGAACGATTAATCGTGATCAACTCATTTAGTAATCGATTAATTGTTAACTGGAGTTATGTTATTTTTTCTGAAAAAAAAAAAAAAAACATATTCAGAGCAGAAATTAATCCAAAATAAATATACATTTTGCATTTAAGATTAAAAAATATCTTAGCTCAAACTGCTCAGATTGCATGGCTCAAATTTACTAAAGCTATATGTTGTTGCATTTATGCAATAAAATGTTTGTTTCCTTATTTAAAAAGGACTTGAATTATTTATTTATTGATATTATTGAATTATTTTTCTAATATAGTATAAAAAGGCTGATGTGGTTGAAGGAAAAATCTGCAGAATGTGAAATATTTTTATTCGATTACTCGATTAATCGTCAAATAATCGTTAGTTGCAGCTCTGATCTTGACCAGTTTTATTCAAACATGCTCCATCCTGCAACTTTATTCAGAAAAGCATATCAGTTTTCAAAAGGCGCTGAGTGTCTTTGTGCAGACCTGAGCGAGTCTCTGAAATGAGCCTCACTGCAACACTAAATTATAGCATTTAATAGAAACTACTAATCAGCTTACTCAAGTCCTTTGGATCACTGGTATACATGCAGGAGTGAAGCATTTACTGTAAACTGATTCTTTCTTCAAGGTGAAGTCAGTGCCCTCTGAGTCTGAGTCTCTCTCTCTCTCAGATAATGGACACTTGAGATGTTTTTATAGATTTAAAAAAAAATTTTTTTTTAAATCTGTCACACTTCCTGCATGTATATTGCTGATGTTAGACATAAATAACATGATGCATGAAAATAAATAAATAAATCAAAGGTGCCATGTGGGAAGGAGAAAGGACCTCTTCCTCACACACGGCGCGTTAAGTCGCACACATCCTAAAGAAAAATGTGTAAATGTCACTGTTGGAAGAAGCTGTGATAGTGCAGACAAAAGAGCAAAGTGTGTTGCTAGAAGACATTTATTGAAAGCCGTGTGGGGGTGTGTGTGCGTGTGTGTGTTGACTTTGAGGCAAAGAAGCTCTTAGACAATGTGAAGTGGAGGTGAGGCTCAGGCGGTTGTGGTTGCGGCGTCACGACCTGCAGCCGCGGCTCACATATCCTGTGGCCGCCTGGCAGCAAAAGAGCTCTGACCATGATGGGTTTTGACTTCTGTCACCTTTCAGAGTCGTCAAGAAGATCTGATCACAAGAACCGCTGCTTATTTATTTGATTGTTTTTATTTTACTCTATTTTACCTCCACCAGGATGCAAAGCGGGGGGGGGGAAAGACGGCTGGAATTGAGGCACCACAAAAGAAGAAAAAAAGCTTTGCTGTTCAGTGTTTGTGCACAAAAGGCTTCCTGCTTAAATGCCTGGTCTCTGTGCCTCCTCTCCTGCTGGTGCTACAGTAAAAACACCCTCACTGTTTACAGGTGTCAGAATAAGAGTTGAATAAATGACTAAATTTCTCGTGGCTGTGATGTGATGTTCAGTTTTATTATTATTTTATTTCCGCGGCGGCGTCCTGATCGGTTCTAAATTGTGTCAGTGTTTAGAGTGGTGTGTGGGCGGCTGCATGCATTTATTCATCCCACTGTCTTGTCACGTAAAATCTGCAACCCATCCACACATGTTACTCATTTCTATATATTTATAGTCGCGTTCAATAAGTTAGAATATTACTGAAAAGTTCAATTATTTCAGTAAACCAGTTCACATCATGGGCCTTAATTACACCGATGATGTCTGCAAGCATCAATGCACTTTATTTAGTTATTTATGATGATTTCCTGCTTACAGTTAATGACATTATGCATACATTGATAGATTTTATTAAGGTTACATTTCTTTTTATTGGTATGATTTCATATTAGATCTTTAATGTCATGTTTTCATTTTAATTTGCAGAAATAGATGTCTAAAAATCTGTGCAATAATTTTGTGTAGTGAATTGAGTTACTGCAATAAATCAACTTTTTCCCATAATATTCATATTTATTGAATATGATTGTATTTCATGACTTTATTTTCCAGAATCTGGAAGCAAACCTGCACAACACAGGTGTGTACTTTCATAAACGGATCTCTTATAATTTTCCAGGAGTTTTTTTTTTGTTTTGTTTTGTTTACAATTATTTTTAGATTAATTACACACAGATTATTGTTTGTAAGATTTAATAAATGGTAATTTTAATGATTTTCCGATAGAATATTACATCAAATGACATTAAATTGCAATAAGAAAGAAACAGAAACATGTACACAGCTCTGGAAACAAAAGAAGAAACCACTTAAAATGATCAGTTTCTCTGATTTCACTTTTTATAGATAAACGTTTGAGTAAAATGAACATTATTTTTATTTTATGTTACGAACTACTGACAGCATGTCTTTGAAACTCCAAGCAAAAATGTAGTACTTATTTGCAGAAAATGAGAAATGGTAAAAATAACAAAAAAGATGCAGATCTTTCAGACGTCAGATAATGCAAAGAAAACAAGTTCATATTCATTTAGAAACAACAATATTAATGTTTTAACTCAGGAAGAGATCAGAGATCAATATTTGGTGGAAAAACCAGGAGGTTTTCAATGGCAGTGGGCTCTTAATTTTATCTATATATAGATATATATAGATAGATATAGATAGATAGATAGATAGATAGATAGATAGATAGATAGATAGATAGATAGATAGATAGATAGATA
>CAEFZY010058035.1:0-31552 GCA_903066815.1 Brachyrhaphis roseni
AGGAGCCAGTGCAGTTAGTGAGGTTGATCAATCCCAGGTGAGGTTCAGCTCTCTGCTGCCTCACCTGCTTCACTTCTGAGCATTTAAATGGGAAAATGCAAAAATTCAGCGATTTTGAAGAAATAAATCATCAAAATTGGTTAAGCTAAATAAAAAATACATACTTTACAGTCCAAACAACAAGGTGAGAATAGCAATATAAATAATCTTATTACATTTTTCCATCATGACAGATGAGGCTCTGGCTCACTTGCCTCCCCTGAGCGCACGTCACTGCTAGTGATGCACTGATTCAATATTAACATCTGTGTCGATATTAAAAAATATATTCTAGATTGGTTATCAGTGACGATGTGACGTAAGGGCAGATCTATTGAGTCTAATTCTATGCTTTGTGCATTTAGAATTCCTTATTGTGCTTTCTGAAACATTTGACAGAAGGTTTGTTAGTTTATTTTTACATGTTAAATAATGTTATTTAACTGTTAATATCTTAATAAATAACTGTCTGTATATGATGAGTGCTTCTCAAGATTTTTATTGCTAAAATCTTTTCACATTTTCACATGAAGGAGGCAGAAGTAGGTTATACTGCCACCTGCAGGTGGAGGTTGGCATAACCTAACCCCAATGTTTTCAACCATTTTTTGCAGTCAAATTATGCATTATAAACTCTATTAAGCTGCTTTGGTTTTCTTTTCGCTGTCACTGTTCAGAACTTTTTTTGAAAACACTTAATAAAAAGTTATTAGTATTAGCAGCATGCAAGGATGTTTGAACATAATCCTTTAATTGTTCAGTTAGTTGAAATTAAATATCCATATTTATTCCTTTCAGCCTGGGAATCCCCAGAAGAAGCTACAGGGTGTTTCTATGGAGACGGAGGCCTGTTTTTGGACATAGTTTTCCCACAAACTGATGTCAGATTACTGGAAGAAAATGAGGAACTGTTCTGTTCCACCCTTAGCAGCAACAATTACAGTCTAATGCTTGTAATTACTGGCAGTGAGTGTTTAACAGCAACATGGAGGAACTTTCTACCAACTCATATTTGCAGAATTCATGTGTTTCAGCCACACTGGAAAGTTATTGAGAATGAACCGTCTGGTTTGGGTTTTTTATGTCTTTGTGCAATTAGTGGCCTTTATTCAGCAGCAGACAGACAAGAAGAGCAGAGAGAGAAGGGAAAGACGTAGCACAGACGGTACACAGCAGACCCAGACCATCACTCTGCCACCACCATGTCTTACTGTTGGTTCCTTTTCTGCAATGCTTTGATTGTGCTACTCTAGATCCAAAAACATCTTGATACTCATCAAGATGTCTTCTAACAAAACTGAGACAAGCTCAGCAGTGATTATCTGGGTTATTTATGTCCAGTTTTCCTTTCTTAAGGTGGAGTCATGAACTTTGATCTTAGCTGAGACAAGTGAAGCCTGCAGTTCTTTGGACTTTGTTGTGGACCTCTTGGGTCACTACTGTTGGTGAATAATGATTCTCACTGTAGTTCTCTGGGGTTCCACAAGTTTAGAAGTAGCTCTGTAACATTTTTTCTCCTTTTCCAGACACACAAATCTTTATTTCTGTTTCTTATTTGTTCCTAAATTTTCTTCCACTGCAGTGTGAAGTCTACCTTTGTCAGACCGATCCTATTTAAGTGTTTTCTTGATTGAAACAGGTGAGACAGTGGTCAGGCCGAGGTCTGGCTACAGAAATTGAATTGTACTTTCCCCCAAAAAAACTGATGAATACAGTTAATGAGTATCAAAATATTCAAATTTTTAAAAATTGGAATATCTAAATTTGAAAGAGGATCAAATCTCCACAAGGGTTACGATTGACCTTTTTGTTCACATTTCCTGATCATCACTTAATCCAGGTCATACTCTTATTACTATGGAAACAGCAAGAGTAAACCGCTATTTACTTGCTACTTAAGGGTTTATCTGAGGTTGTATTTATCTATGAACAAGGCAATTCCTTTGTTAAAAAGACATACAAATTAAATCCTAACAAATATAAAGAGGGCTATATTATACTTGTTTAATAATGAATCAAATATAAAGATGTTGTACTAGTACCATCTGCTGGATGCGGTGAAAGCTCTTCCCATGGAAGCTGAAGGCCTGCTCGAACAAGACCTTGTCCTCCACCGTCCACTCATCAGGAAACGGAGTGAAGTTCGGCAGGTCGGCCAGAGACTTTTCGATGTTGTGCTTGTGCCAGAAGAGCATCCCAAGAGCCTGAAGCGGGTCAAGGGGAGAGGAGACCGGGTCAGGCGAGTCGGAACGCACAACAAAACACGACTTACATATTTCAGTCTGTTTACCTGCATGAGATAAAGTATGAAATGATTTTGTAAGAGGTTTTGGTCATTTCAATGCCTTTGTTATTTTGTATCTTCATATCTGGCTTATGGAATCCAGCCTAGCCCCGTGACAATAGCAGATTTAGCTGGACAATAAATTGTCCCAGAAGTTACTGTGATAAATGACAATATTGTTGTTCTGAGACTCTTTTCAAGTAATATAACAAGAAAACATTCTCAAAGATCAATAAACTTTAATTTCTATTGAACATTTGAACCTGGAACTGGACAACAATTTAAATATCCCCCCCGAAAATAAATGAAACAGAAACCACAAATAAAATGAATTCTGAAGTCTCTGAAAACAAAACTGTCCTTGAAAGAAACAGCTGGCTGAGAGCAGTGACCCAGACTGAAGGCTTTTGTTATCCAGTTTTTGGCAGAAAGAGAGAGAAAAAAAAAGAAGACAACAATAAGTAAATAAATAAATCATGCAAATGGAAATTATTGAATTTGTTTGAATTTATCATGCGATTAATTGATTTATTGCTTCCTACCATGCATCCCTCTCCCAAGACATATTGTTCCACCCTGCCTCAGTTTCTACCCAACCAGAGGGACATTTTGTACCAACTCAGCCTACCGTACCGAAATTGGTCAGTTTGTACCCACAAGGGGGACATGTTGTACCAACCCCGATTCAGTTTGTACCATCCAGGGAAACATTTCAGACCCACTTTTACATCCAACAGTTCAATGTAATTTTCTATACTGAACAAAAGTATAAAAGCCACCATGTCAAATATTGTTGACATGTGGAGTTGTCAGCAAATGCTCATTTACAGTTGTTATTTTATTGTACAAAAGTAATATTTCTCCTGATTTGTGAATAATTTTTAATCCAACTTGCTGTCAGTCAGCATTACTCAGTGAGTTGTGTTTTTACTCAGTGCATGGGTGGGGCAAGTCCAGTGGTCGATCAGACAAAATGAGCAACAGTTGGACAATCCTTGGACTGGGGACACTAAAAGGCCACCCCAAAATGTAAAATTTTGTCACAAGTCATAATGCCTCAGATGTCACAAGTTATGCGGGAGCGTGGAAGCAGGGATGTCCACCAGAGCAGTAGCTACACGGCTCAATGTCCATTATTGAACCATAGGCCATTTAAGAGTTTGTTTCCAACAGACTGGCACTACTGCTAATCTACCTCATCCTCATTGGCTATGTGTGTTCCCCTGAGATTTAGTGATTTTATGACAATTTATCTCCATAATTTATGAAAAATATTGAACTAAAATGAAAAATATATGTATGTAAAAAGGGAACATTATGGAACAAAATGGCACATTTGGGTACAAATTGGCCAAGTGGTGAATTAACTGGGTAGTCCAATTAAAAGTGCATGTTGACATATGATTCTAAACCAAGTCAATGAAAAGAAGATATCTGAGTCTTCTTTTTATTGAAAGAAGACTCAGAAGATCATAAAATGATCTGTAGATTTAGGTCATTTCATGTTGAAGAGTTGTTTTGGTCTGTGAGGTGAAAGGTCACCCAAATAATGCCTGTCAGTAACCAACAGAACAGAATGAAAATCATCATAAATGTGTCAGATACACTTTAAGCATCATCTTCACTTTTCTCTGATGTCATCTTCTCCTGAGACAAGGACATTAATTGGCATAATTAGTCTATAGCCATAGCTAAAGCCAAGTTTACATGGAAACTACAGATGAACTCAAGAATCAGTGGTGGATAGAATCAGTACATTTTTAATTTGATCAGCCTGGCAGGTGACAGAGCAGTGAATGCACCATACCCAACTCCTACCAAACTGGTGAAAACCCCTCAACCAATGGGAACTCACTGAAAGACACTGAACAGTCTATGAGACTTCAAAAACTCTCATAGACTGTTATTGAATGGTCTCTCTATGACAGTCCACTTGGAGAAAATGAAGAAATTCCCACTAACTGTTTCGGGGCGACATTTACTAACAATCCTCTAGAACAATCCTCCTTCCTGGTCGGACCAAGAAGTCGATGCTGCCTGAGAAAACTGCAATAAATATTCACCTGTTCCATGTTGTAGCCGTGTTTCTCTTTGGCGATGGCAATGTACTCGTCCACTGCAACACAACACAACGTTAGTCTGTACAACATGACGCTGAAGCCCCTGGTGAGGCGCTGAAATGAGCTGAGCTAATGCGATAAGAAGCCATTGTCCGTCTCTTACACTGAGTCTGGTTCAGGCAGCTGCTGGGGATCCAAACCAGCATCCCCAGGTTGTCTCTGAGGTGAGCTGCTTTGGCGACATCTGGGAACAGAAATACAGGACCGCAGAGAAATCATTTTATATATATATAGACATTTTTTGTATCCATAACAACCAAGACCTCCTCTGTGGATGATTAAGAGCAAGTGAAATAGGACCATTCCTGTAATAACTGTTGAAAGAAAAATGTGTTTGTAATTTATAAACTCATTTGTGAGCCTCAGAATTGGCTTGTGCAGCCTACAGCCTCAATTCAGAAATGGCACAAATCAGGCCCACTGCCTCAATCGCTTGTTGTATCTGCACAATCTTTTTCATGGGCTCAGTATCGGAGATTTCCCTGTAAGTGAAAGAGCTCTTTATGGAGGGAAGACTCTGACTATTATCTGTGCTTCTGTACCAAACAGAACACTTCCTGGACTCTCCGGATGGTTTTCTGGATCTCAATGCCCATGTGGGCAATGATGAATCCTAGTGGGATGTAACTTGGAAGAAAAGCCTCTCAGGTCCCAATCAGAAGTTTTTGTTACTGTTGAAAGTTTGGTAGTGAGTTTAATTGGGTGGTGGAGGCGGCTGCCAGGCAAATCTGGGGAAACCAAACAAGGTGAAGATGGACTGGTAGGGTCTGGTGCCGGAATGTGTTTGTGAGATCTTGTCACTGTTCCAGGAGAACTCCTCTCATGTCCCACATGGGGACGTAGACATTACATCTGAAAGGGCCATGTTTGACGTGACAGGCTCCTGCCGAAAACTTTGAGGAGAGTACCGAACAACCAAAGCAGTGCATTTGCTCATCGAGAGAGCGCATTGCTCTGATCGCGGGCATTTCCATTTATCTGCGGGTCCGTGACTCAGCATGGTTGGAGGTAAAACATGCCTGGTCCACCCATCTGTTGTCTGAAATAGATGTTCACTCTCTACATTCAGTGGTGAAAATCTGACCATTACAAGAGTTCCCGCCCCCACCTGACAAATATGCCCACTAAACACAGAGACGGTATAGATAGGTGGAGATGGAATGCAGCAGATCGAGGATCTCCTCATTCAGTCACCGATATCGCCGTGATGGAAGCAGAGTTTAAGAACTCAGAAGGTGAATGAATGGGAGACGAAGTGAATTACCTCCAGGTGTTCAAGACCATGAGTGTGTAGCTGTTGTGGTTGAGACGCCTCTTCAATGTAGCACCGAGAACTGGGACTGGGTTTGACCCCAGTCTCCACTTCAAGCAAAGGAGTTCAAGTGTCTTGTTGCCAAGTAATATTGGGATCGACTGAGAAATGGATGGATAAATTGGAAATTCATCTTGTTTTTATTTTACTTTTATTTATACAGGTTTTCTCATTGAGATCCAAGATCTCATTTACCAGAGAGACCTGTTTTGATAAAACAAAACAAAAAATAAATAAATGAAAAACACAGTAATTAACAAATTTGACTTAGTTAAATAGGTGACGAAATACAATATTAGCTTTTTGTCTTAAAAGACATTCGAATTGTCCCAAAGGAATGACAGTAGATAGTTTCACATCCTGCCGTTGGGTGTTCCACTTTGATGGAGTTTAGTAAGAAAATGCTTTTTTCCCCAAAGTTCTGTTCTGATCTTACACATTACGTGTGCAAATTTAAGAAGAGCAAAAATACAAATTATTACAAAAAAAGGTGCCGTCTGTATGATAACAGCAATAAAAGATCACAAGAGAGTTTCCTCAGAAACAACAAAAAGTATCTTAAGTTTTAAACACTGAAACATGTTAATGTGATTTCGGTCAGTAGAAATCACATAGAATGTGATTCTATCAGTAGATAGAATATGATTCAGTCTATTGATAGAATCATATTCTATCAATAGACGACTTCTACTGATAGTCTTCTATCAGTAGAAGTCTATTATGTCTACTGATAGAAGACACAATAGCCTTCTATCAGTATGAGGTTCTAAGCAACACACATTCAATTGTGCAGTTGATTAAAGGATTGTATTTGCTAGTTTTATAACATTTTTTTATTGTTTATGCATATTTTTTTATATATTATTGCATGTATACGACACAAACACTTAACCACAGACAGCATAAACTAGATGTTAGCTAAGCTAAGGTAAGCAACAATAGCTCTGGAAAGTTCCCAAATCTAATTCTGTGTAGGGCCTCATACGGTCTCGGACCGCCCCTGGAAGTCTGTCCTCCGTCTTCAAAAAACATTTACAATCATTTTAAACGGCTGCAGACAGAGACCGAACCAGAGCACCTTCATCTGGAACCAGGGTGACAGGAACAGAGGATGCAGTTTCGCTCTCCGATTGTTCGAGGCTACCACGCCGCCTCTGGTCTATTATAAGCTGCGTTCTAATTCTTACCCGGGTCAAAGTCCGGAACCACGGCCTGGTACTGCGGTCCGACGCGCATCCCTCCTCCACCTGAGCGCACAAACACACATCAGAACTTGGGCAGCCGGAAGGAGAAGCCGAACACAGTAGTTGTAACGTGACCGCGGCTACCCACCATGGTCCTCGTCGCTGCTGGAGCCTGAACTTCCTTCTTCCCAGCAGCTGATGGTGCTGGGCTCATTACCGGACAAGTTCTTCCTGCCGTTGTTCCCCGCTCCTCCGGGGTAGCCGCCGCCGGCCGGGGCTCGGCCCCGCTTCTTCACCGGAGCCTCCGAGTTCCTCTCCAGTATCGTCGGCATCAGGAGGACGGAGCCGGTTCAGGCTAGCACTTAGCCTGTTAGCTTTCCTGCCCGAACCAAAGCAGCCGAGTGGGCTGTCTGAAAAGTCGGAGGAGTCCAAAAAGTTCGGGAACCAATAACCGAGACCGCGAGGGATCACATACAAGCAGGCGGACAGGCGGAGAGCGGCCCGGACGCCAGCAGCGACAACTACCGAGAGCCAGATCCAGAAAGTGATCCAGGAGAGCCGAGCATGTGAGGCTGATCGATCTGAGAGGAGGATCTGAGTGGGATCTCTGCTGCCATCACAGGTCGTCCTCAACAGTGCCTCCACAGAGCCTGCAGCTCTCACACTACATCACTTTGTTCAGAACATAATCAATATGCACATATTAATACAGATCCAAGCAACAAGAAAAAAATTATAATAAAATATAACATTTAATCAGAGGAGCTGATAGGCCCTGAAATTATCCGGGGTTTAACTTGGAAATATTTGAGTTTTAATGAAATACTTAAAAAATAATAATAATAATAATAATAATAATATCACTATTCTGTTATTCAAGCAGTTTGGGCTCTGACTTTTAGAATCTAAATGTCAACAAATTCAGACCCATTTTCATTTTATTTCGACTTTGTTTTTATTTCAAATTCAAAAGCACTTTATTAATCCCAACAGGGAAATAAATGTTGCAATACGTATTCATTCAAATTCTTCAGAGTCATTGTAGAAGGTCATGGCCGTTGGCAGGAAGAATCTCCTGTAGAGGTCTGTCTTACACCGGATTGAAGAAGCCTCTGACTGAAGATGTTCAGGGTTTTTCCCTCAGTTTCCTGATTTCTCTGTCAAATCCTCCTTTGCACCATCGTCTCCTAACGTTCCACAGATAACTGAACCACTCTTCTTAGAGGTATCGTTCCTTCAATACCACATCAGACAAATAAGATTTAGGTCCAGACTTTGACTAGACCACTTCAAAAACTTCCATTTTGTTTTTGTTTTCAAGGCACTCAGGTGTGGATTGCTGCTTCTTTCAGGTTGTTGTCCTACTGAAGCTTGAGCTCAAACTTCAGGAGAGGGTGGGCCGTTAAACATCTGTCCAAACCAACCTGGTACTGTGTGGAAAAAGTAGCACCAAACTAGTTAATTTGTTAATGAACTATGAGTTACCATTGTTTTGAAAGGTTTAGTTAAGTTTATCAGTCAGAGGTCTGGTTACAGTCCGACATGCAGAGCATGAAGCAGGCTAACATTACCTTCTGCCAAAAGTGATTTTTTTTTTTTTTTTTTTTTACAAAATCACCTTTGGCCAATATTTTTAGGAAGGTGACATGCAAAGACATGTGATTGTTTTATTTTGTTAACATCTTTTTCTGTTATGCGATGCTTTTATGAATAGTCAGTTCTGCAAAGAGGACAGGCAGGGCTGACCTTCCCTCTGTCCAGGACCTGTACAGGTCTGGGTTCAGGAACGGAGCAGCTAGCATGTCTGCAGACCACACACATCCTGGACACAAACGGTTTCAACTTTTACCTCCAGGTCGTCTCTGCAGTACAGGAACCAGCTGCTAAAGAGACAGTTTCTTCCCCCAGGCTGAACATAGGGAACACTTCACAGCCACTCTGCTGTTGAACAACAAAAACATATTGCTCTGTCACCACCTGCCTTTCTTTTCTCTTTCTTATTAATAGAAAAGAAAAGAACAATTAGCTGCAAACACATGTACATTTTTGCTCCTTCATCCTCTTTCTGAAGTCATCTTTCCACTTTCTCTCTTTCCTTTGATGTCCAGTAAAGCATTTTGTTTTGTGTTGCCTTACCTTAGAATTATTAATTGCTTCATTTTTGCCTATCATGCATTGTTTTTAGCTGAACCTCGTGTCCTAGCGGTCCCGGGCCCCTGGGTTCCGGCCCTTTTCTTTGGCGCTGAGCTCAGGTGTTGGTTAATGCATTTCTCTGGGAAACAGGACGCTCTGTGATCTGATCGCTTGGCCGTGCAGACAGATAACTGGACTGTCACATGAACACATATTAATCCAGCTGCGGATGTCAGACTGTGGCTTTATGCTGGTTAAAGAAGAACAAATGCATAACACCTGAACAGATCAAACCAAACACTGCAGAGGGTTTTTCCTTGTCTGATATTCTCTGTTAGAGGGAAATGCTGTGGTTATTTTCCTGAAGAACCAAACAAGCCACATTGTGTCTACGGCTACACATTGTAACGTCGCCATGGTGAAATAGGTTCACACTCATGAAAAACCATTTCATCTTCAAAGTTGTCGTTAATATGTCAATAAACATATTGACTATAGAAGTGATGGAGGTAACATTTGTTCTGTCATTTACTTCCTTGTTTACATGCAATCTTGAATACGAATCAAAAAAGCTGAATTTGGTTGTATTATTGAAAAACAGCTGCCTGTTTTATCCTGACGTGTTGCTTTTTAGAAATCCATCCTTCGTTATGAGAAATGGAAAAACTAATAAATGGATTTAAACAATCAGAAAACATATGACTAAAGAAACAAACTGCTGCATTTAACAGGCATCAAGAATGTGCTCAACTTCAGAAATAGTCGATCTTTTTATATAATCAAATATAAAAAGTTTGAGGGAAAATAACAGCTGCATATGTTCAGCTGTAAGGACGTTTTGCAGCAGCAGGAAGTGGCGGAATTTTGAGGAAAGAGATGAATTTAATACAATTTGGAATAAGACTAAAAGATAAAAAACAAAACTGTGGGGAAAGTGAAGCACTGTGAAAACTTTCTGGATGCACCATCATCAAATCAGACTGTGTTGTATCATAGTTAGCTTAGGACTAGATATGAAACTGAATGAATTGTACCTGAAGTTTCACAGTAAAGAATCATTTTATTAAACAGGCTCTAAGAGTTCAAAGAGTTATTACAAATGGACAATAATCTGTGAACGGAGGCTGTTAGGTCAACCAGGAGATTTGTGTCTCCGTCCTTCACATCTGATTGTGAACCATCAGCCAAGTGTTATATAATAGTGAGGTTTGCTCAATGTGGAAGGACTGCTGCACCCAACAAGGTCAATGATCCCAGATAAGTTCACACACACACACAAACCAACACACACACCTCTGACAGGATCACATATTTACAATCCAAATCATTTCTTGTCAATAAAAACACTCTGTACACATGTTTACATCCTGTGACTGAGCTGCTGTCCTCATTAGAAGCTGCAGTAGTTATTAGTCCACTATGTTCTCTATGTGAGACACTTGATCCCCCCACCTCCACCTCCTCCCCCCTGTTGTGTCCCAGACTGTAGTACAAACATGCAGTGCGCACATGGAGCTGCATGAGGGCGGAGCTCTGCATAGTTTCCAGGATATAAAAGTGTCCGGGAATGAGCGAGAAGTTTGGACTGAAGAAACACACCGGCTGTTCCTCCAGTCTTCTCAGGGAGACCGACCTGTTTTCTCCCGCCGGAAGCAGACTCTGCTGTGCGCGGCGATGCCGTGGCTGCGGTCCTCTTCCTCCTCCTCCTCCTCTGAGCAGTGCCTCTCCTGCTCGCCGTGTCAGAGGGAGTGTGAGCGGACGGCGTTCTCCTTCTACTGCGCGGTGCGGGAGCAGCTCCCGGTCTGGCTGCTGGAGGAGATGCGCAGCATGGAGGTGTTCTGCTGGGACAACGGAAGCCCGAGAGCCTTCCTGCCGTCTGAAGCCCTGCTGTATGCTATAGTGCATGACCACCAGGACTATGCGCGCTACCTCCTCAACAGGTACTCGGTGGTCGCGCTCCGAGCCCCGGCCTGCAGCTTCTGCTGCTGCCCCGGCAGCGGCGCGCCGCACCTGAGCGTGGCGGTGCGCTACAACCGCGTGGCCGTCCTCGGCATGGTGACGGAGGCGCTGAAGGACTGCGGCGGCCCGGCCAAGCGCAGGGAGTACCTGGACGGCCGCGGCGGCTGTCTTCACGCCGCGGACGCGGGGAAGACCGCGGTGCAGCTGGCGGTGGAGCTGTCGCACCCCGAGTGCCTGCTGCAGCTGCTGGTCCACGGCGCTCGGCCCGACGGCCTCGAGGTGGCGCTGCAGAGGGTGGTGTCGTGCGCGGTTTCGGAGCGGCAGCGGCCGCAGCGGTGCCTCGACTTCCTGCTGCTGTTCCTAACCAAGCCGCCGCTGCTGCCCTGCCTGCGGGACGAGCCGCAGCGCTGGCAGGGGCTGCTGGGGAACAGGGTGTTCAGCTGGCTCTGCGGCCTGGCCCCCTCCCCCCTGCTGCTGCAGGCGCTCCGCTGTCTGGCCCAGTCCGGGTCAGACCGCATCACTTCGCTGCCGGACTTCCTGCAGCCGCACAGCTGACAGTGACGACATCTGTCGTGGAAGACAAACCTTAAGGACTGGACAGCTGTAAATAACATGTAAATATTCCCTAAATAGACATATTATAGTGAAAATAAGCGGGCTTGTGGAATCTATACTGGATTAATGGATCATAAGCTTTATTTATGTACTGGTTTAGTTGTAATCTGGCAGTTGAATGGTGCTGAATAAATGCCTGATTTTTTTTTATTTATTTTTTTTCTCTTGTCAAAGTTTCTGGGTTGAGCAGGGAGTCACGTGATGACAGCACTGCTCGAAATGTTTGCTGAAAAACAAACATTTTGATCTTTTGGATAATTCACATGACCCAAAAGAAAATTCAGTCCCTCCCCTTCACTGTGATTCTTTTAAATAAACCTACAGAAGTCACATAACAGAGTCCAGCTGTGAGGTAACCACTATATGTGACGCAATGGAGGAAAAATTATTTCTAGTTGGCTTTTTCTATATTTGACAATAGTTTGTGCACGTGTGTAAATAATACCAATGACGGTAGCACTGCATCTTTCCTACTGTCACTTCTCCAAAACACTCATATGAGTGTCAAGAAGAAAATGAATATGTCTTCATAAAGGCATAAGAAGTTATCTTTAAAGTCCTGAAAACCTGCAGAAAGTGAAAAGTTCTACACTGAAAAAACACGTTTTGTTTTTGTCTAGTTTGTAGAGGAATTATCTGAGTATACTTGAAATGAGACAAAAGTTATTTATTCAACAAGACATGGGAGCTTTTTGTTTTTAGTCAATAATTCCTTAATATTAATAAAAATGTACTACTGGCAGATTTTTATCACATAAGCAAAAAATAATAAAAATAAATCTGTGAAACTACTTTTTTCTATTACTATTAAATAAATCTTTACTTAAAACAAGTACTTATATCTTGCTGAAAAGTTACTTCTAAGTTAATTTTGCCTTATTTCAAGTGAACTAAGGGATTTGCACTAAAAACTAGACCAGAAATACATGATAAGAGTATTAGAGTATTTCCCATTACCATCTCATTATCATCTCCCAAAAGTTGGGTTTTTGTTTGATTTGTTGGAAAATGCCAGCACATTGTGTTATCAAGTTTTAGGCAGGACGTTACAGAATAGAGTGAATAAACACGAACCGCCCAGGGTCTGACAGACCCCTCGGTTTGAAGTGTGGCATCTTGTTTTAGCTCCACAAATCAATCTTACACAGACAAACATGCTGCGTCCGTTCTTTCAATCATAAACTGTCCATGTAATATCCTTGGAAACAACATCATGGATGTTGGCTTTCATTGCTGATTGGCAGTGAAAGCAAGTGCTGTGCTCTAAACCGTCTGGCTAATGGAAATGTCCAATAAATTTGTTTACAGTCGATTGATTCAATCTTACTATAGAGAATGGGCAGTAACCATTCTCAGCCAATCATTCTTATGTGTATAGTCATAAAGGCATACTGTAAGGTGTTCACATCAACAGGGATCAATAAAATAGAATCAATTAAAAATAGTAATGAAGCCTTGAAACATAAAAGCTCAGCCAGATGCAGTTACTCCTAACATCTCTTCCACCGGTGTTAGCCGACCAGTTTTGGAAATATTTCCTGAAATTCCTTGGTCTCCAATCTCCCTGCAAAACAATACTGAGCACCAACTGTCTGTTCAAATGTAATGTACACATAGACAAAAAAAAAAAGAAATGAGAAAAGAAAGGCAGAAAGAGTGTTGAAAGGGTTCAAAAGGAAAGGAGATAGGAGTAGAGGAGACAAGGACCACCAGTCAACACCGTTGAAGTCTGCCTGTAAACCTGTGGAAAGAGAAAAACAGCTGGAAATTCACCTGACAGAGGGTGTATGATGTTGAAAGGCCTGAAACACTCACTGAATCCAGGAACATCACAGCTGATGTGTCCAGGTGCGTCAGTGGACGTATTCGCACAAGGTTAGCGTTGACACCCTCTTTTCCAAGTCGCATATTATTATTTACAATTTGGGAAAATGTGGGGAAAAAAGTGGAAAAGATAAAATTTTTTGCCTGTCTGCGCAATAAAACATCTTTTACAGAGTGACTGACTGGCTCACCTGACAATCACAGTTTGTCAATTAAAGCCTCAAACACTGTGGGATCTTCCAGAGCAACAACACAGAACAGAAACAATCAGTGGAGAGAGCAATATTGGCTTTGTAGTTGTTGAGCCACTCAGGAGAGATTTGTGTCTCTCAGGATATTGCATGTTTCAGTGAAAAAACTGCTGAAAAACAATAATTAACTATATGCAAGGGAGAGTAATACAGATTAAAGTGAGCAGAACTTTATTCCTTTAGATTTAAGCCCAGAGCAGGCTGATCAGTGAAACAGGGAGAATCAGGGAACATGGGGTTTCACCAGGGAATCATACAAGTTTTCATTTCCACAAACAGTCAACAAACCTTTGTTTCAACAATTCCTCTAGCTCAATTTCCTTGTGTCCCAAATCTTCAGTTATCAACAAAACTGATTGCAGCTACTGGGATAAAACTGTCCACAGGAAAATATAGCACTGAGAAGAGCAACATTTTGCTCTTCTCAGTGTTACCAGGTCATTCTCATTTATTATTTAGTGTGAAAGCACAAAGTAAACGTTTTGAAGTAGTAAGAGTTGTGCGGTTGGTTAGAGTAGTTAGAGAAGTAAACTCAGAGAAGAAGAAGAAAAATCTTCAGGGATATACTGATGTGTTCCCTTAAAATCCCACCAACGCATAAAGATAACAGATAAAAAGAAACCAAACAAACTCACAAAATAAAATGAACTAATTCACAGCAGAAAAGTGATGACAGGGAATCGGTAAGAGTAAGCAGGGGACAAACTGAATGACATTTTACTCAAATGTTCCTTAAATGTCCAGGGTTGTCATGAATTACAGAGGAAACCCTGTCAGGCTGTTATGTACAGAGTCTGAAGGGTCTGGATTCCAGTTTTGAACTCAAACAGTCTCAGTCTGTTAAACTCAACCCCTTCAGTGGTGTTGCAACATATGAAGATCGACAGCCCTAAAGGTAAAAGTCTGTGACTGACAGGCTGGACGCCCAAATCCTCACAAACAGAAAGGCAACTCAGAACTTTGTTTTCATTTATGGGAAGCCATCAGACGAGGAACATGGCATATTCTGTGTTAAAAAAGAAAGAAAGGTTTTCCTTCTGTCAAGTGAATGGCAGGGACATGAAAGCAGCACCATGTGAGAGCGTCCAGCCAAGGAAAGGAGAGAAACAGTTTCAAATGGACGAAGCCAAACTCAGCTGTCTAACGTCTCCTTTTAGTCTAAAACACTTACTTAAGCTGAATTGTAAAGCTAATCTCAAACCAGCTTGAAGTGCTGAACTGGTCTGGAATAAATATTAGCAGAGTTAAATAAGGTTAAAGTGCTTCCTGTTACAAAAATAAGATAAATTTCCTTCATTTCATTTCACACCTGGTCTTCCCAGAGTGACATGTGCAGCAGTCGCTGCAGGATGTGATGTCATCGGCCTGCTCAGATTTGGTCCAGCTGTGAAGTCACACGATGGGAAGAGCAACGTCGGTGACATCACAACGTTCTTCCAAGCCAATCCGGATCCAGATGACCAGCAGCAGAGACGGTGTCGCCGGTCAGATCAGCTCCCATTCATCCTCAACATCCTCCCCTCCCAGCACGGCGCCTGCAGGCGGGGGGGCGCTGGGCATGTGTGGGAGGAGCTTGGTCAGCCGTCGGCACAGTCCTCCAATGGGAGTCACCGCCCACAGCTCTTCCTCTGGAGTCACTGAGCAAAGAGGAGACATCGGCTGCTTCAGCGCTTGATTTTCTTTATCATCCAGCGAGAATCAATGTCGGCTTCCGATCAAAGATCGGCTGTTTTATGACTCGCATTCCAACCGGACTGGAGACGCCC
The DNA here is from genome assembly GCA_903066815.1 of Brachyrhaphis roseni. Classification (NCBI taxonomy): domain Eukaryota; kingdom Metazoa; phylum Chordata; class Actinopteri; order Cyprinodontiformes; family Poeciliidae; genus Brachyrhaphis; species Brachyrhaphis roseni. The sequence continues at coordinate 15,488 of CAEFZY010058035.1, forward strand.
CGGTCCAATCCGACCAGTTTAAAACACACCACATCATTTGTACAGCTAATTTTACATAATCAGCACCTGTCTTTTCTTGGATTGTACAACGCTTTGTTCATCAAATCTGTGCTTTTTGCTTGTAATCCAAGCTTTTCCAGCACTTTACCAGAGATGAACTTGTTCTTTTTAAACCTGCTTTAGCACCTCTAAAACATACAGGGGCTTTCATTACAATTTTCTGAGTCTCAAATAAAATATAATAGGCTATATATATAATCTTACCTTATAACATATAACCTGTTTGAATAATAACAGGTAAAATATGCCTGTATTAGAAGGGTGTTCCTGTGTTTGGTGTTATTTCTACCTGTCCATGTTTTAATGGGCCACTTTGATTGTTTAAAAGTGACTTAGCGGTGTGTTCCTGTTTCAGAAAACCAAAGTTTATAAGAGATTAGAGTTTTAGAAAATAAGACAAAGTGAATTTAGAGTTTTAATCAAAACGTGAACAGCAGAGTATTTATTTGCTTAAGTTAAAAGTTTCCCATTGTCTGTTACCTGTCATCGGTTTTTAAAGACTGCAGCTCTAGTTGATAATTGTCAGATTAAACACACAATTATTTTTTTCCTTTTGTTTGGGCTAATGGTTAGGCCACTCAAAGGAGAGGGAGTGAAGACGATGTTCTATTGCAGGCCGAGATACAAACCTATTAAGGTGTGTGTTGATGAGGTAGACTCAACTGTAACTGGTGTGAACCATCTTACCAGTAAACCAGTTAGTGTTTCCAGGAATCTTCTTCCAGTAATCTCCACCAGGGTTCCGATCAGAAATGCCATAACGCCGAGCCAGTTCTCCATTTACACACCGAACCCAAACAGTCTGACAGCTGACAACCATCTGACTGACAGCCAGCCCTGCACACACACACACACACACACACACACACACACACACACACCGTAAACCAGTGGAACACACAGAATGGACAGGTAACGTATCTCGACGAAGCAGTCAGAGAAAGAAGTACCTGGTACCAGTTCCCAGTCTGTCCCAACAGGCATCTCATCACTTAGTCCAGTTCTGACAAACACACTTCCCCTGTTGTCCAGAGCCCAGAGGAGACGATCGTTAGGACTCGTCTGGATGCTGACCAGCTGGACACCTATTGGCTGTAAAGATGTGACAGGTCATAGTTGCATTATGGATGTCTGTAGAATGACTCCATGGAGCTGCGTTTCCATTAACCATAAAATTGCCCAAACTGAAGTTAAGAAAATAAATTTGTTTAATGGAAACACAGCAGTTTAAAAAAAATAAAAATAAAAAATCAGGTTTTTGTGCTAAGATGAGATGGATTTTCAGCCATATCTAAATATGTGTAGTTCACAAAATTACAATGGAAACACTTTTTTTGCATCACACAAGTCACATGACAAACATTTGGATGTTGCTACTGGTGAAAACCACAAAGAACAAGATAGGAAGTGGTAGGAGGATAATTGTTTGTTTTTTAAGGCGGAGCTTGTTGCTCTGATGCCTGAAGAAGACGAGGATGTCTCCTCTGATTGGCTAAAAGATAATGAGCTCTGACTTATGACTATATCTCATGTAACTGTGGCTGCCATGATTTTTAATGACTTATTGTGTGAATAAGCTTAGTCACGCATGATTTTAATTTAATTTCATATTTAAATAGAAACACAGCACTAGTGAAAGTTTGTTTTTCAACATCAGCAAAATATAAACCAAGATTTGCACACATTTGGAACGGAAACACAGCTGGTGTCCATCCCATCCCCTACAGTGTAAATACCTGTAGGTATTTATCAACCAATGAAAAACATTGAAGAACACCTAAGACACAGACAACTGCTCCATTGGATCATCAATATTTTTCACATGAAGCTGATTTTGGTCCACTGTCAGATGGACAAACACCATATTGAAGCAGTTACCTGTGAAGGAGGTTCGATGTAGATCCAAGCCGGCATCATCATGCTCGCATTCAAAGGCTGAGTTCCGACTCTGAAGTAGACGAGTCCTCGACTGTCCACTGACCAAACATTCTGGCTGCCACAGCTCACACTGACCAGACGAACACTTCCTGAAGGAAAAAGGGGACACTTCATTATGGAGCCTGCACTAGGACTTTCAAACAGATGTATGCAAAACCTAAAGCTGCTGTAGATGACTTTTATATTTTAAAAAACGTTTGTTTTTTGTTTTTTTTATTTATTTGTTAAAACTGTCACAGTATCACATGAAACAAATGAGCTGTGAAAAATTTAAGCCAATTAAGCAACTTTGTGTTGGTCTAAATCATAAGATCCAATGAAGATGTATTTTAGTTTGTGGCTGTGATGTGGGACAACTGGGTTGGAAACTCAATCTGGGTCCTTCTGCATGGAACAGGACTGTTAACTGGTCTCTCCAAATTGTCCTTTGGTGTGTGTGTGGGGGTGTGTGTATGTGTGTTTGTGCGCAGCTGTTTCCCCTGCGATGGATTGATGACCTGTCCAGGGTGTGCCCTGCCTCTCACCCAATGGCTGCTGGAGATAGGCTCCAGCCCCCCAGCAATCTGAAAGGATAGGCGGAATAGATAACGGATGAATGTGGCCAAATGTAAAAAAAACCCCATCAATCTTTAGAAATATTTTTGCAAACCACTGTACTATATAACATACTTTATTAATTGAAAATAACCATATTTTAAAGAAAACCCAACAATAAACTTTATTTTATTTATTTATAGTGTTTAAGCATGGGTGATATATTTTTTACTGCCTGCAGCTCTGTGCAGCTCAGGGTCAACAAACAGCCTGTGGCTCAGGTGACAGAGTGGCTGTTGTGTAATCTGAACATTAGAAGTTGGTCAGCAGGTCTTTCGTGAGCTGAAGTGTCATTGGGCAACTTGCTGTATCTGCTGCCAGAAGTGAATGATAGCCTAAAAGTGCCACATGTGTGGAAACCAGCAAGCAGTGTATAAATATGATGAAACTGTAATCATAAGATGTAGATCCTGGGTGTCCAGTTCAAGTCCTCCATGCAGGGCCGATGTCCTGCCAGTTTTAGACTCGTCTCTGCTCATTCAGATGGTCAAACAACCTGCTCGGCATGTCAAAGTTCTGCAGACGTTCTGCTAATGAACCATCATTCTGAACCATCATTCTGAACAAGGAGAAAAAAAATGCAGACATGATAGTCCAGTAGACTCAACTGGGAGCCAAAATTGCAATATTTATTACATTTTCAGCTGCAGTGGTTTTCTTTCACACTGCACTGCGTCAAACTAACCAAAACCTTTGAAAAACCTGTTCACCTCCTCGCCTGTGGGGGCGCTGCACCAAAAACCACTGAAGGAAACGACATGGAAACTTCTGAATACAACTTCATGAAATGAAAACAAAAAAGGAGTAGAGTAAATTTTAGCAGTTGGAGGATTTCTCTTTCGTCTTTGGTAGAAGACCACAAGCCAAAAACTAGTGCATTTGTTTTGGTTCTATTTACCCAGAATGCCCTGTGCATTAGTCTGCTTCCTGCTTTTTGGGGAAGTCGCCAGTCCACGTGGTTTGTAGACAGATCAGAGTTCATTATTTGGTCAAACTATAAATCTCTGCTTTGGTTCGGCTGATGTAAAGTCTGGTTCAGTTTGAATGCATATGAGAATACCGAGCGGACCAGAGATCGCTCCGGAAGTACAATACAGTGCAGGTCATTCTGGGTAAATATAACCAAAACAAACATATTAGTCTAGTGATAGCAGGAGAAATGGGTTGTAGTCTTTTATCAAAGACAAAAATTGATTTTCTGTGATTTCTGTGTCGTTTCTGTCAGTGGTTCTTGGTGTAGCGCCTCCACAGACGAAGAGGTGAACAGGGTCTTCAAAGGTTTTAATTTGACACAGGGGAGAGTGAAAGAGAACCAAAGCAGCTGAAAATGCAACAAATGTTGCAATTTTGGTCACAAATGGAACCGATTCTAGCAGACTGTCGGGTTTGTGTCTCAGTCTGGGTGTCCACAACATATAGCAGGTGAAAACAGGTCAGAAAATCATGTGATCTTTGATAATGAGAAGAGCAGAGGCACTATAAACAGATCTGACCTTTCTGCCATGTTATACTATCTCTATCACACACACACACATTCCTGCTGAGCTCTGACACAAACCTGTTACACAATCTCAGACTGTCAATGTGACGAACACACACAGCTGAGTCTGGATGTTCCAGCTTCAGTGTGTTTCTGCACCGTCTGAAACAATGCGTGATGTGATCGGTGGTGCAGCGGCTGTCTCCCAAATCATTCCCTGATCCGGGATTTATTTTCGTTATCCGACATGTGCCAAAGAAACTGAGCCTCAAATTACACCAAACATCCTCCGCACATCGTGGTTGTAGAAAATAAAACAGCGCATAAAGACAGAGTGCACGGTGTCATCTAGCCGGGGTTTAGGTGAGCGGTGGGAACATTCTGGAGAACAGCGAGAAGTGTTTGTCTGAATTGACTAAAATGTTAGAAATCATTCTTGAAATTATGATCTAGATTTGTTGCTTCATGTCTCAGTTTGTGCTATCTAAGAACTGATATGGAGTGGAAGATTAAAGCTGGTCCTCTGAGCCACCACAGCTGGGACCACAGGAAGTGGTCCCAGCTGTGGTGGTCTCCATTGAAATCATTGACACTGCTGTGCCTTGCAAAATCTTCAGACTTTTCACATTTTCTTTCATTACAACATTATATTTTATTAGGATTTCATATGATAGTCCAACACAAAGCACTGCATCATTCTGTAAGGGGGGGGGGGGAGGTGTCTTAAAAATGATTGTGATCAAGTTATAGTCTGACCTAGAAATGAATAAACCAACAAGAGCAGCTCAGCATAAGTTTTTAAAAACAGAGTTTCTATGGAACGCACCAAGCTGGCTGAGGTCCAGGAGGGTCCAATGCAAACCGATGGGACAGGAAGGAGACAGGGTTCGAATGCTCACTTGGCCATGAATGTCCAAACCCCACAAAGCATCACGACAGGCGGATAAGTGGGTCAGCTCCACCTGAGCTCACAGAGGAGAGGAAAAACAAGAGGGAAGGGAGTGTAGACCAGACACACCTATTAGCTGCATGACCTTTGAAAAGGGTAACTTCAACTTTTTGAGAAATGTCTACTTTAAGAAGTTTGTCATTTTTAAAGAACCGCTGCTTTATTTGTTTAACTTTTTAAGTTTTAAGATATACCATCACCTTCCTAAAATAATGGCAAGTCATTTTTTGCCAAAAGTGATTTCTTTACCTAAACGATCTTTTGGCAAGAACAAGGTGGTAATTTTATTTTTTATTTTTTGGCTAAAAATTCTTTTAATATCAAATAAAATTCTTGCCAAAAAAAAAAAAAAAGAGTCAATACATTATATTTTATGGGATGGTGAGATTAGTAAAAAAAAAACAATGGTGCCACCAATACATATAGTTATAGGAAGCAGATTGTAAAGTAACACAAATATTAGCAGTGATGATTTATTGCACATGTCATAAAAAAAAGTGTGGGTTCATCTTTCAAAGTCATATTTTCACCACATTTGTTTAAAAGAAATCGTAGGTAAATAGGATATAATTTGAATAAATTAAAATGTTCATCATATTCATACACTAATGAACATCACTGTTCCAAAATAAAAAATTTATCTTCCTAAAGGAAGATGAAAATATTTAGTTACCAACAAAATAATAGTAAATAAAATGTGCGATGCTGTTGAAGTCGCTGTAGATAGACTCCAACATAATGACAAGAAAAACTAAATATAACTGACACTTTCAGTATTTCATTCTGTTGTGGAAATTTAAAACAATTATTCCATGGACGTGTTTCAAACATCAAACATATTCAGAAACATCAGTTTGTTCTTTGTGAGTTTTAGAGAGGGTATTGAGAGCCATTTTGAAAGGTCCGGAGCGGCAGGTTGAGGACCCCTGGCGGCGCCCATCCAAAGTGCCTGAAAGCAGCAGATTTAGACGTAGAGACGAGTTGGGTGGTCTTACCTCTGGTGGGAGCTGGACGGAAGAAGGACGAAGCTCTCCATCCCGGTCCCAGACACAGAACAGATCCTTCCTGCTCTGAGCCAACCACAGGAACGTTCCTATACACAGTCAACACAGACAGCTGACATCTGCACAGCTGAGTGCTAGAGGTCCAGATGTGTGTTCCGTCCAAACGGCTTACCTTCTTTATGAGGCACAGATGAAGAAGTGATGAAGGTCCACCTGGTGGCTGACACAGTTCCTCTTGGGACCACGTTCTGCCAAAATGTTCCTGAAAGAACCCAAAAGGAAGTGATAAGGGGGAGCAAACTGAAAGATGCTGAGCTGCTGTGCAGAACCTCACTGACCCACGAGGTTTCCACGCGCCAGGTGCAGCTGGTTCCGTCCTGACGCCACCCACACTCCAGTGGCGTTGGCGCTGACCAGGCTGGGCTGGCACTGGGAGTACTGTGACAGGAAGGCCACCACCCGCTCCACCGGACCCTTGGTTACTGTGGCAACGCTCTGCGTAGCTTGCAGCAGGGTCTGAAAAAAACTGCCTTGATCGAAGACCACGTAGTCTGAAATGCTGATCTGGTGGAGAAGAGAAGCAGAGTGGTGAAAGAGAAGAACCCAGAACCCAACAGAAGGAAGAATGGATCCGCTGCCCTCTAACCATGAGTACCTGCCACCAGTGGTCATCGTTGCCCTGGGGTCTGGATGGGCAGACGCCGGTTCGGAACCAGAGGCTGCCGCTGGCATCAAGCGCCCAGGCGGTTCCGCCTCCTCCTAGAGCTATGCAGATGAGCTCCAGGCCCTGAGCCTCACTGCAGCAGAAACAGACAAATAAGAACTAATGACATGTTCACTTTTACTTGTGTGTCTAGTTGCTTGGTTACCGGGCAAAAAAAACAAAAAACATGTAGTTGATCTACATGCATATATAGAAGCTAAGCAACAGAACAAATTATCCTCAGCCTGCAACACAGTCAGCTCAGACTGGTCAGGGTTTCCAAACTGCAGCAAACAAAGAGTTAAACTTAATACATCCCTATATAAAATTATTTGTACTAATAATAACTAAATGGCAACCCTGGTTTTTGCTTAGTGATGCACGATATACCAGAATTATACATGGAGGCAGACCAGGTTGGTTATGTGATCTTTGTTTAGTCATGTGACAGTGATCGTGATGCAGTGAAGGTTTCTGGGAGTTTAACTGCAGCAGAGAAGCAGTGCAGGCGGTGTGGTCGCTTTTTCACTGAGTTAAAGGGCCGGTACTATGTATTTTCCAGATACTAATAGTAAAATAAAATTTTACTTCCTAATTTAATGCCTTAAAATTGGGCCTCTGTCTCTTTAAAAACTGCTCTTTTTGAAACTTCGCCTTCAGGAAATCATCACAACATGGCTCCTCTATTAACCTTTAACAACATTTTTACCAGCATTGCACTGAGAAGTAGCTCCTATAATGAGCTCAGCAGATGCAAACACCAGTTCTACCAGGTGTTTGCTAATTGCTACTGGCTAGTCTGAAGGAGCTGAATGTGGAAGGGCGGCTCTGTGGAAGCTCGGAAGGTTGGAAACGGAAGCTCTTAGGTGGACCTGCGACCTCAAAGGCAGAACTCGGTTCAAACAGGCATTTTTGGTTGCCAAGTGAGATTAAAAGATTTCTTCAAACATGCATGAAGGAATCAAAGCAACACTACAAGTATGTTTTTGATGAGGGAATAACCTTATAACATGATTTAAAGCTCAAAAAAGGTTGATTTTACATTATACTGTCCCTTTAAATGATCAATCTTTGAAATGTCTATACTGACATTTCATTTGGGACTTGACCTAAATACAACAAGCTGAGCTGTTGTACTGTGGTCGTGTTGAAGGTGTGTTAGAGTAGACTCGGTACCTGACAGTGTCGTACTTCCAGCCGTCTCCCTCGCTGCAGTAGCTGCTCAGTCCTTCTCTGTAGAACAAAGCCTTGTGTTCACTTAAAGCCCAGACCACGCCCCCTCTCACACACACCTGGCTGAACACACAGGGAGACTCCACCTTGACCGAGCGGGCGCAGGGACGCTCCATGCTCAGACCTGAAACACACACAGCCTTAAATGTAGCTGCAGTAACCCATAGCAACGCTCCACCTACAAGATCAGCTCTGTCTTCTTTCTGTCCACAATCAAAGTCAGCAGTCACTGCAGACGTTTCTGTCCACATGTTAAAGTATGAATCTCTTCTAAGTTTTGGAAATGAAATGTGTGAAGATTGTGTGGAAAGTAGTTTTTTCAGATTAAAAGCATCTCATAAACATATTTTGGTCACAAGCCATACTAACAGGTGTGTCAGAGGAAATGGTCCTGATTAAATGTAGAAGCAGGGACCTGATGGATAACTGAACCATAAACATGACTCAGAATAAATGAGGACTTTTCTGACTGCCTCTGGAATCCACTTTACATCCAAAACAAAAAGTTCCAATTATGATAAATAATCACATTGCTGATATAACGGCAACTTTATATCAGCAATGTAAAGAAATTCTAAAGAAAAGGGTGGCAGTGAGGGGGCTTCCCCACCTCAAAGACTAGGAGCTCATCACCAAAATAAAAACTGAAACATGAAAAAAGATTTTACTCACTGACTATTCAGAAGAGAATAAATCATTCTTAATATGACATATTTTTAAATAAAATATAAATAAAAACTGATTATTTTCATATAATTCCTACAGAAACAAACTTCTTAGATGAAAGAAAATACAAAAAATAAAAAGCTAAACATGATAACCTGCATATTAGTGACAGTTTGTAAGCTTGACTAAATGTGACAGATGGGAAGCCACCTGTTTGCAGGTAGAGGTCTCCGTTGGTCCTGATGATCCAAGCAGAGTCATCACTCAGCGCCACGAAGGCCGCTTGCTCTGCAGCTTTATACCAGTGACGTTTTCCTTTAACCGACACTTTGGCACAAGCGAACGCCGTCATGGTTTTCTGCTCCACCTTCCACAGCAGGTTGCCTGAGGGGTTAATAGCAGTCTGAATAATACTACACACCCATTTATAAATCACTCTCTGGGATGAGTCACGGCGCTGATCCAAAGTAAGACATCAGCCCACCTGAAGGGGATAGCGCCACCTGGTGGACGTTGTCTTCGAAGCGCTGCCATCTGAGTCCAGTTTCAGGAAGCGTGCTGCAGAACAGCCCTCCTTTGAAATCCAAACACCACACGTGCCTGGAAGCGCAGGTTGTCCGTGAGCCATGTGAGCGCCAGCAGCAGGTCAGCAGGGAGGCTGACCGGACTCACCTGTCAGTCACCTGCAGGCTCAGGATCCCACATCCTGGTCCAGAGTAGCCCATCCAGCTTTCTGCCAACTGCAAAGCAGAAACATATATATATTGAATTACATTCATTGACTTGCAGTGGGTACAGTCAGCACCATGGGGTTTAGTACCTCACATACAGTGTTGTGACAAATTATTACCCAGCTTACAGATTTCTTCTGATTTTGCTTTATTGTCAACCTTCAAGATTTAACCTGCAATAGCTGTGATCAACCCGATTCTTTGGATTAGTTTCACATCCCAATAACTCAGGCCTGCCTTTGAAGTGTAGCTCTTCCTCAGAGCTGCAGTTTACAAGTTTCCACCTCACAGAGCAGCTGTCCACCCTCCTTTAGACTAGCCATGAGCAATTAGCAAACACCCTTTGGAACTGTGCATCTGCTGAGCTCAATGTAGGAGCTACTTCTCAGAACGACACTAGGTCAACAGAGGAGTCATGTTGTGATGACTTCCTGAAGGCGGAGCTTCAGACAGAGAACAAGCTTCTGTCTGAAGCTTGTGCTAACAATAAGTCTCTTTCTTATTGTTAGTTCGAAATTCAATCATTTGAAAACTGCTTTTTTTGTATCGTCTCAGGTTATCTTTGCCTGATATTACAATCTGATCACTTCTTTGATCACTTAAGTGTGACAAAAAACTGCGAAACCACTAAAGGAGTGAATACTTTTCATTTCTCACCATGTAAGGCCTGTTCTTGTCCTGCTCTGCGTCTCTCTCTGCTGTCCTCTCCGCCTCTGCAGATGGAGCACTGTGGTCGGTTCCTCCTCCTCCAGCAGCAGCAGGAGCAGAGTGGCAGTAGATGTCTCCCTCCTCATCACTGGACATGCTGGGCTTCCTGTCCTGACTGCTCTCATCACAGGGAAACACCTGGTCTGCCAGCTGAGGAGAGAGAAGCAGGTGGTCCTCCTGCTCACACAGAGAGAGAACCGTCTGAACAACCTGCATGTTGCTCATTAACAAGCGATTTATTGTCGCAATAAGCAAGAAATCAGTTATTCGCATGATAAATTAATACGAGCTCAATCATTTCTATTTACATGATTTATTGGTTTTCTCTTTTCTCTCTTTCTACCAAAATCTAGATGATGAAAGTCTTTAGACTAGAAACTGTGCTTTAGTCTCAATTGGCTCTTTATTGAAGGACGATTTCCTTTACAGAGACTTTATAATTCATTTTATTTCTTGTTTTCTTTATTTATTTTGTATATTTAAAATATCTTCCAGTTCCAGTGTTAAATGTTCATTAGAGTTTAAGGTTATTTGCTCTGAGGGAGTGTTCTTGCAATTATTATTCTAGTCTCATTATATTTCTTGAAAATGGTCTAAAAACAAAATGGCCTCAAAACAACAAAAACAACAACATTATCGTTTATCGCAATAACTAGTGGGACAATTTATCGTCCAGGAAAATGTCTGATGGTGACGGGTCTAGTTACCAATACTACATGACCAACTTCCTCCCTCTGCTAAAACCCAAACTGCAACAGGATGTAAATAAACGTCGGTTGTTATTAGCGTCCCAGTTTTACTTACTGGATTGATACAGATATGTCAAAAAAGGACAAATGTTGGCCAATATGATACATTCTGATATATCGTTCAATCGTATTTAACACGTGTACGTAAACGTGAGCACTTGTATGAGATGATATTTACATAACTGGTAGAAATGTTAAAAAAACAGTAAAAACCTACCGTCTCATCTCTGGATGCTGGCTCCAGCCCTCCATCATCCTCAGCCTTCATGTAAGAGAAGGTGGATTCCAGCAGCTGGTCAACATCTGGGGTGGGAGGGATACCGTCTGCCTCGGAACCGTCGTTCTGAGCCTTTTCTGGGTTCAGTCCCGACAGGAGCAGCGACCCTGCACTGGGAACGGAACTGAAAAGAAGAACAAGACTGTCAGATCAGCAGTAATGGGATCTACTGAAGGCTGCTAATCACCAGATACAAACCCAAACTGGTTGAGGGAAGACTCCACTTCCTCCCTGACTTCCAAAGCGTTATCTGAACCTGTGTGTTGTGTCTCCTGGTCTTGGTTCTGCTGTAGAGTGTCCTGGCTCTCAGCATCAAGACCAAAGAGGAAGGCGTGGTCACTGGACGGGGTTCCACTTTCTCCGTCACTACAGTTGCTGTCCTGGACTATAAACACTGAATCTGAGCAGCTGCTCTCTACAAGACGGTTTCCAGAGCAACGGTCTAAGGAAAGGTCTAAAGGCAGATGAAGACAAATCACAATGAGTCATACCCACCTGTCAGCGCATACTTTTAGCTCACTCAATTAAACAAGCAACAACATGGCAAGCTTGAACATTAGTAAGAAAGGTAATCTGCAGAAGAAAAGCAGGAAGAGCGGTGAACAGAGGTAGGAACCTGCTGTGGGTGACGACATCTTAGGGTTTTTGGAGACTTCTTTTAGCATTGTGCAGTCTGCTTTCAGGATAAACTTGCTTGAAAATAGCATGTTTTAAATACAATTAGCATGCTATGTCTAAGTAGCATGCTAAATGTTAGCAATTTTTTTCAAAATAGAATACTGACATGCTAAATAGAATGTCAGTAATTTATTTAGCAGTGCTAACATTCTTTGCTAAATAGAATGTTAGCATGCCAGTCAGCATGTTAAAGCTATATAGTATTAACATGCTAAACAGCATGCTACAGCTATCATTAATGTGATATCTCTTATATTAAGTGATAGAAAACCTGCAGTACGTAGCCTTTACAAGAATGTTTTTTCCATATTTGTTCAAACTGTCACCATGCTATCACAGTGTAATATGAGACAGATAATCTGTGAAAACATTGATCTGCTCCACCTCCTCCCTGAGCTGCTAACATTCACAACAGGATCTGCTATCCGGAAGGAGCTGCAGCATAGCAGAGAGCAATGGAGGGAGGGGTAAGCAGCGCCATACGAGATTGTGACTGACTGCTCTAAGACCCTCCTCCTGACTCTGATTGGTTGTTTCAAGTTAGCACTGGGAGCCACATATCTGACTCATACTATACTGCCAGGATAAAATGACAGTTTTAACAAATATGTTACAAAATAGTTGTATTTGAGTCACACTTTAATGTAACTGAATCACTTATATTTCTCAGTAATGTTAAACTTGCCTATTAATATTCAAATATGGAAAAACACAGGCTGTCTTTTCTGTAGCTAACCATCACTCACCATGGTGCAGCGTTGACATGTGGCCTAATTCACTTACCTTGATGTCTTTTCTTCTTCTTCTTCACTCTGATGGGTTTCACCACAAGCTCCTGCTGCATCCTCTCCTGGTCAATAGGGGCACTGTAGCGCCTGGAGCTCAGTTCAAGCGGAGAGCTCACCGGAGTGGCTGAGCTCAGGCTGTCCCACATGGTGACAGAGCTGCTGCGGAAACGAGAGCTGCTGAACAAAGTGGACTGGCTGGACTCCATCACCTGAGCAGACAGAAAAAATGGCCCTCATAAACAAAAACTATATTCTTGTACCTGCTACCTATATTTTATTGGGATTTTATGTGACACATAAACACACAGCAGTAGTGGATGTTTGTGAAGGAGAAGGAAAACAATAGTTTCAGCCGCCCTGAGTCAGAAACTGGTGACTAGATCCAAAAGAGTTATTATTCAGCTTCCAGTTGAAGGCTTAATATTGTGATTCATTTTCACACTATTCTCTCATTCATTTCATGATAAGCTTTTATCATGAAATGTCTGCCCCTTCAGACAGACTATGGAGAGATATATAAGATAAAAAATATATTTTATTTGATGGGACCAACGGAGGAAAGCTCATCTCATTATTGGGGGGAAACAAAAAACAGGGACATTTCTTAAGAGCAGTTTAGGGGGGGTCGGCATATGTGAAATGTAACGTAAAATATGGTTTAAAAAGTTTTTAATGTGTTCAAGCTGCAAGGCCAAAAATGACTAGTAAGTGGCAATGTACATCAAACATAACATTACATAACACAATGCACAACATGATAATCTTTTTCAGTGAATAAACTGTTGAGACCCATAGAAGCCAAACTAAGATTCAAATGTTGTTTAGATATGAGTTTCAGTGTCACTGATCTTTACTAAAAGAAATAAAAACAAGTTTTGGTGAGTAACTCCACTTGATAAGATTCCTCATAAGAATTGATTTATTGAAGTGACTCTTAATACAAGTTATGTGTTATTTAAATTATTACTTGCCAAGTTGGTTTATTTTTAAACTTTTTTGGTTTTTCCATGTTCTGGATGGCTGAGAGCCTATAAGTAGGCAGAAATGATGAATATCTGATATTAGTTTAAGTATCATTGCTTAAACTTAATGCTCAAAGCACCAGGGTTTTTATGGAAAAATATTCAGATTTTTTCTTTTTGTGGTTTAAAGGCTCTATGTTGAAGATGGTAAGACACAAAGGCATATCGTTCTGTTTTTCTATCTGCTCTACGATAACGTTACCTTTAGCGGGCTATCCTGCTCCACCGCCTCTTCAACTTCTTCCACTCCTTCCTCTTCCACGTCTTCATCTGGTCCTTCCTCAGAGAGCCTCTCGCTCCCCCCTGACTCCTCTTTGCCCCCATCTTCTGTGATGATGGCCATTGTTCTGATTGGCTGGACTATTTCCACTGACCCGGTTGGTTGGAGAATAGCGGTTGTGGTCAGTGGTGAAGGCAGGTGACCTGACAGCACTGGTAATAAAGGGAAACAGAGAAGTTATAGCTGTTGGTTTGGGCTGCCAACGGTAGAGGTCATCTGTGGCAGAGTTAGCAAAGCTCACGGTTTGAGGAGATTCCCTCTGGATTGCTGGACAGGCGGATAATCTCTCTGTCTCCTTTCAGGACGAAGATTTCATTTTCACAAGATGACACAGACACAATGTCTCCGCTGCTTTCCAGACAACCGATTATAACCTTTAAGCACCAAACAAAAGCACAACTTGGTTTAAATACGGCGTTTTCTGTATCTTAGAGAAGTGTCTCTTCACTTCTCTAAGATACAATAATAGTCACGGTAAAATGCTTTGTTTTAATTCCAGTTTGAGGCATTTCTCCTTGTAGATTTCAGTGCTGCTATGACATGCTGATGAACAAACAGGAAATGATTCTGCCACTGGGTGATGTTCTGCTGAACTGGTTGCAGACCAGCACTAGTTTGTTTTATAAGACAGATATGAATATATACAAACAGGGTCCTATACGGGGTTCCTCCTGGCTTCCATCTGAGCCCATTTTAATTTAGTAACTATGCTCTCCCTAGCTGCGAGTGTGTATTACCATACTTATGATGATGACATACAGCTTTATGTATCTATGTCATCACATGATCCTATTAAATTACAGTCACTGTGGGAGTTTGTCCATAACATAAATGAGGTGATAGGTCAGAATCTTCTCCAGCTCATCCTGACTCATATGTTGACTTCAAGAACTACAGAAGGTCTTTTTCTATCTGACCCTACAGGCTGTCAGAATTAAAGGATTCCTGTCAAAGGAAGAAACAGAAAAACTGGAGCATGCTTTCATCCTCAGGACATTAGCATGTGGCATTGTGTCTTTGGGGTATTTGTAGAAATACATAAAGAAGTTAACAGTCGCTCATCAAGAATACATTTCCCTGAGTTTTGACCAATAATAAAAAATGAAAAATAACCCAAAAAATATCAACCTGGCATGATAACGAGATGAGAATTCTGGGAGAAAGCCAGAGGTTTGTAGCTCATATTTTAAACTAGGAACTCAAATGTCACACCGGGGTAAGGAGGGATGCCTTCAGGTTTCAAAACCGTAAATACAGTCTAAATGCAGATGTAATTCCAGACAATCTATCTGGGGGTTTGTTAAAAGTATGAAGGTAAAACATCACCATGGAAACTAAAACAGAAAGCATTTGGACAGTCAATTATATCGAGCTACTTTTTTCTCTGTGGTATTTCCAATCCTTCATTGATCTATCAAGTAAACGCCCAATGACTCTGTTGTATTTTATTTTGCCCCAAAGCGTGGCTGTAACTCAAGGGGTAGATTTATTTAACTTTTATTATGTTTTATTTATTTTAAATGTATGCAACAACATTTGTCATGCTGTACTTTTGATTGGCTAATACAGTCCAGAGACTGTAGGCCTGCAAAAAAGAAGACCTACCCTGTTCTGAATAAAGTAAATGTGTTTTCAAACTTATTGTGTGAAATATAACTACCAACTTATTAACTACTTGTTATCAACAAATACTTTAACTAAAGTACAAGATCTGGAATAAACTGACATCCAGACACCCTGATTTCCATTTCACTGATTTAAACAATATGGTTTCTAAAGTCAACAATGTTCTTCGTTTGTGATCTTATGGGACCAGCAGAAAAGGTTTCATTTGATTATTTTTCAATGCTGACAAAATGAACAATCATCTTTTTGACCATAAACGCAAAGAAATATTTTAACAAATGCAGATCTGGCATAATTACTAGAGATGCACCGATCCAGTTTTTTCACTTCCGATGTCAAGACAGATATCTGAGTTGGTATTGAGTAATACCAATCCGATACGGAAAATCAGCTGAATTAATTTAAAATGTTTCTGTTTTTAAACACAGACATTCAACTACTGAATTACAAATTTATCAGATAACTTTGATAGCTTGTGGTCAAGCTTGTTTGACCAAGCCTCACAAGCTTGGTCAAACATGGAAAAGCAGCTTTAAATTGTTCAGGCAGTGAAATTAGGAGTAGAACAGCCAATGGAAA
>CAEFZY010058036.1:0-25567 GCA_903066815.1 Brachyrhaphis roseni
GTATGTTAACGTAACATATTAAGAGTTATTCAGATAACTATAGCATAAATAACATGCTAACAAGTTTACCAAACCATTCGTGTCTCTCCAAATCACTAAACGTAATAAAATCTTCGTACTCCGCTTCGCTTGTAAACAGCTCGGCTAACTTCTTCTACCTCTCCGAAGGTAAAATAGCACAGGCCTAGAGCGCCCTCTTGCGGTTTAGTGTGAAAATAACATGTGATATGATATAATGATGTGTAAATTTCCACATATAAGTCGCTCCGGAGTATAAGTCGCACCCCCGGCTAAACTATGAAAAAAACTGCGACTTATAGTCCGGAAAATACAGTAGTTAAAATATTTTGAAGGGGATTGGAACCAGTATCGTATCACAATAAACAATGCGGACACAGATAAACCTGAAGACCACCAAAAAGCAAAACAAAACATGCAGACAAAGGTTAAAGTTTTTATGAGCCACTTTATTTTCAGAAGACTCTTAACTGCATCAACATGGCAAAGATAGAATCTGTCACTCATATTAAATATTCACTGTATCCAAATCCAAGGCGATAATAATAAACTCCTTTTTTTTCAGCAAGTACAAATGAATCATTTTGAAATATAATACTGCTGATCTTGAATAATTTTGAAATATAATACTTCACTTCCATATCAGTGGGTCTGGGAAAGTTATTAGACAATACCTTTGTTTATTAAAACATTAAAAGAATGAGAAAGTAGGTAGTTCCCATATAAATGCTTTTAATTTATTAATTTAAATTTTGTAAAAAGTATATATTTATATCACAGTGATGTCTGTTGTTTTTGGGCACGGTTAAGCCATTCAAAAAGCAAACGGAAAAAATTAAACCAATCTTTTTGTTTATATATATCTATAAGGTGCAGCAAAAATATACACACAACTGATTTGGATTCAAGTCTTCTAATCTTTTCTGTAACTATGCAAATTAAAAAGCTTT
Organism: Brachyrhaphis roseni; assembly: GCA_903066815.1. Taxonomy (NCBI): domain Eukaryota; kingdom Metazoa; phylum Chordata; class Actinopteri; order Cyprinodontiformes; family Poeciliidae; genus Brachyrhaphis; species Brachyrhaphis roseni. The sequence goes on from CAEFZY010058036.1 coordinate 969, forward strand.
CTAGCAAGAGTCAGTTTTTCCTTTTTGTTATTTGAAATGGCTACTATGAACTAGAAGTGTAAATTAGAGGCTACATGTCCTAAGAAGCATCCAACAACTTGTTTCAATCCTGTAGTGCAAATCAGGGGATCATGTCTTGCGAGTCATTCCGAAAAAGTCTTCTCCACCAAATTGACAATAAACCCTAGAATTCCTAAGACACAGTACAGACAGTTTGCAATTGCACTTCACATTTCACCGACAATATGGCCATGGTTACAACACTAAATTACGACAAGTAGCGAAATACACAGTCATCTATGAAAGAAAAAGAATGCCCTCCCGAGACAGTCAACAATTAAAGCCCTCTTCACACCGGACTGTGACTGGGCCATGAAGGACCTTCTGCTCTGAATGCCTTCATGAGCGGATCCGATACTGTCAGATAAGGTGCACACACCTCCAAATTGCGCATATGGGCAGTTTGCAAGAAGGTTGCAAAATTATTCGGGCTGCAGTTTAAATGCAAAACTTTGTAAAAGTAGAGATACCTTCTGTGATTAGAGGTAGCATTTTGATAGGATGGTCAAAAACGCAGTAGAGAAAGCGGATGTACTCCATCATATAAGAGCATAGTAGAGACATTTCACTCTAAAATGAGGTTTTCCAAACTTCCAAAGGTAAATTTGTAGTAAACTTCCAACTGCGGTAGAAATCCAGGGCCGCCTTAATCTGGTGTGAAGAGGGCATAACAGACCAGAAGACAAAATGAACACTCGAGAGAGGTGTACTCTGTTTAGTTTAAAGGCAAATGGTAGCTGACTATGAAAGAGCAAGGTAGTGTGACGTGAATGCCCTACACATGAAGTAGCTTGACACACAGTGAATTTTCCAGGTAACATTCAAAATGAACAGTGACCATGACCAGTCTCCTGAAGCTAGAGCAGATTTTTTAAAATATTTTAGCAGAATCACAGCATTTCCAGTATAAAGTAACATCTTCTCCGGTGCTCAAACAACAAGCAGAACAAGTGGTGGAAAATTCTAAGTAGACTTTGGTCCTCCTTCACTTCGTGACATACAAATCTGATTTGCATAGATTTGAAAATGTCAAATCAAAACTGCCTTCCGCCTAAGAATATCTCAAAAGTAGCATGTTGAACAGCTTTTTTTAATCTCCGACACGTTTCCACCTCTTTCTGCTAGTAGGAAAGTAGATGAGAGACGGCAAAAATCCTCCACACACTTCATTGGTGGACTTTTTCAGTGTAAAAACTATGAACACTTAAAAGGCAAAGATTGTCTGAAGGCATATCTGATTTCCACACCTGTTGCTTTCAGCATCTCTTGTCATAACTACCTCTTTGCTCCATGTTGGACAAAGGTTCATAAAAGCTGGTTCCAAACAGTGGACTCTCATGCAGACCCCAAATAATTTAATCTATAATAGGAGCTAAGAAAGAAGTCAAAAGATTTTAAAAAAATAAAATAAAATTGTGTAATTTGTTTTGATCCTAACAGCCAAAGGCTTTCCATAGTTGCCAATGTATCTACTTATGCATATAGGTATAATCTGGATCATAGATCAGTATTGTTCATGTTGGATAATATTTATTTTTCTTATATATACTACTAGCCTTTACAGGACTCTCCACTTTCAATGGCACTCCTGGTAAATGTGTGTAAAACCAATAAGATAGCGCAATCTCACTAAAGTACAACTTAAAATTTGAATGTAATTTGACCTAATGACCAGTCAAGAGTTAAGATTTTAACTCTTGACTCTTAAAAGTTCAGTACAAGTCAAATCTAACCAAAGCACACAGCTCCAGTAGAGGTTCCAGTAGAGTTTAGAAATCTCCTGGTAGGACAAAAAATTAGAGATTTTCCATGCAGACTTGTGTGCTCTGACTGTAGATATGAGCAAATTTGGGACATTTAATAACTTACAAAGATCAGCACTCATCTAACTTCATTGAAGGGAATGTTTTTCGTCTGGTTTTTTTGTCATTGAAATTTTGTCCAACTAAATTTTTTTTTTTATAAATTTCTGATTTTTTGAAGGTATTCTGAAAGAAAAATGGTACTGTAAAAGAAAATTACTTAAAAAAAATTTCACACAATTTTACAAAGTATACCAATAAGTGTGAGCAAAAACCCTCACCAATGCAAAAGCAGGTATTTCTACTTTTGATATTTTTTCTTTGATTTAGTCAAATGTATGTTTTTGAATAACTTAAATCCTTATTCTTGTCACAGAAAAAAAAACTTTTTTTTCTACAAGGATAGCAAACATAAATTGACCTTGACTATCAACTATAAAACGCCTTTGGTAGATTATCAATAATGATGCCTCTGCATTATCCCAAGTCATAGTTTTTGCCACCAAAAGTTCCAACTTTTCAGAACCACAGATTAAATATCCACTCTTAGTCCTAAATCTCTATGCAGAAAGTGACATTGAAGTTGTTACATGATCTCAAGTTAAATTCACATCAAAGCATGGTTACATTATTATTATTATTTTATTTGTTTTTATTAAACCTGCACCAGAAGCAAACCCTATAAATGTTTCGCTTGCACAACCACATCCGTTGTCATTAGGGAAACATTTAGAGAACGCTTCTGAGCGACCGCCCCTCTTCTTTTCATCTCCAATCCTTTTAAACTTCCTCAGCTACAAGTGCAAGTCCTCTTGCAATAAGGGCTGTGACATCTCCCAACTTCTGTGTTTGAGCACAGGTCGCTGTTTTAGCGTCACCAATATGACGTAGACCACTAGGAATCCGAGGACCATCACCACGCCGATGAACGAACCCACAACCGGGGCGTACGAGTACCTGCTGACCTTAGGAGGCGGGGTGGAGTGGGCCGAAGCGGGCGCTGAAGTGGTCGGCTCCGAGGACAGCAGGTCCCGGACGTTTAGGAGCGAGCCGTTGTTTGGCAGAGGCTGGATGGCCAGGATGTGGCACATGAGAGGGTAAAGGTCAACAGATCGCATGGAGGCCTTGATATAGTTCTGGCGAAAGGCCGGACCGCGGGCCACAAACACCGGCTGCATGTCGCGTAAGGTGTTGTTGTAGCCGTGGTTTCCCACTGAGGAGGAAAAAGACAAGTAGATGTGAAAGTTGTGATAAGTTACTTCTGTTCTTCTACATATTTCAATTTTTTTCATATGTTAAGACCCATCAGGTAACAATAGATTCCAAGTTAGGCAGAATTATTAATGTTCTGCCTAACATTAATAGGCAGAGTTACTATCTATGTTATCTAAGTTATCTATGTTCCAAATTAGGTGAAGCATTTTTATAAGTTTTTAGGGGTTTAACATAAGTGGACAAGTGAAAATGTCCAAAAATAACATATTATTATTTTTCGTGTGGCTTTAAGGCTTTTAAAAACAGAGACTGAAATCTGGAACCCATTGTAAAAAAAAAATAACAAGGCCCGTTTATGGTGCCAATTTGGAAAGTTTTTGTTATTTTCTGTACTGGTGGAGATCAGATGACTGACTGCAGAATAATCCACTTTTTTTAATTTTAGTTTGGTTTGTGAACCTTTAGCCTCTGGAACAAACTAATCTTAATTTATACTAAATTATATAACATATTTACTTTTTATGACCTTTTACTAAAATCTTGCTTCAATAATTCTGGACTATTCCTTTAACACAGCTCAACCAAATCTATAAAGCAGACTTTAAGTAGGTAATGGAGCTAAATTTAAGACCCTGCTGATGGGAACGACACCTACAAAGGTAAGGAATTAAAGTCATTCCTTAGCCATGGCTTTAATTTTAATGCCAATAGTCTGTCCATTAATACATGATACACTCATAGCACTGCTAGACTGTATGGCTGTTGTTTTATCTTCCAAAGAAAGAGTCGGCATGTTCTCCTGTAAGGTGCAGCTTCCACATGGACATTTCACTGATTAACAGGCTTTCAGCGATGGCGGAGGCAGGCAGCGTAATTAGCTAGCGTGGTACTGTGTCTGAGACATATGTTCTGACATTTCTAATCTGAACAAAAGGAGCTTTTTTTCTTTTTATTGAATTAGGAAAAGCGCTGGAAGGCACAGCGATAAAACTCACAGAACTCCAACCCCCACCGCCCTATTCCCATGAGAAAACGAATCTCCCCCCTCTTCGGTAATTACATTTGGTATAACTTGTGCTAGCTTCTGGATCGGGGACAGAAATACATCACCTGTAAAGCTATAATTAGAGCAGGCAAACAGCTGCTGTTTAAAGCTAGATTTAAAAAAAAAAAAGAAAGAAAGAAAAAACAAATGTGCAGAATAACCAGAATAACCTGGCAGCATTTTCAGACGTACGCATGAAGAGTCCGGTCCTGTTCTGCATGATGGTCCAGCCCTCCTTGGCCTCCAGGAGGATGGGCATGATCCGGACGTTGTGCTGATAATGGAAGTGTTCGGGAATGTCGTCCTTCCTGTACGCCACCATGTTGGGGTTGGCGTCTGCCAGCATTGCGTACACCTCGTCGAGCTTCCCTACGAGACAGGCAAAGGGTTAAGTTTTATTTCTGACGCAATGACACGTAAGCATTCTTGATAATATGGTGAAAAAATATTAAATAAGCAGATAGGTTTATGACTTTTTCATTAATGTTCATAACTAGTATTTTATATGATATAGACATTAAAGAAATGGGTCAGGAACTATAAGTATCTTTGCACTCCTGCTGATAAAAAACTAATTGGTTTTATTGTCTCATGGTCTGAGTCATTCTGTTAGCCTTTTCCTAGAAAACAAATGCAGCACTCAGCTTTTGTCCAATTTCCAAGCTTTAGTTTTTTAGATTTTTTTTAAACGTTGACCTGCCACTATTTAAGTTAGCCAATTCTGATTCCTCCTTAAAACAAGAAAAGATACAAGATTTATATTCAATATATTCTTGTAGCCTTTCTACTGTGAGCAGACATCAATCTAGTCATGCTTTTCGACTGTGGAATTACCTGAAGAAACCCCAAGCATGCACGGGAAGAACATAAAGAAACACTCCAAGGTCGGGATTCAAACCCAGCAACTTTGTGTTGTAAGGCAACACTGTTACTAACTGCACAATCCAGCACTAAAGAAGACATGAGCGTTTTATATTGGGAGAAAAGATAACGTGACATAGCTGGTGTGAAACGGGGAGAAAAGTAGCACACATTCTTCTAAGTCTTATGTTAGCGATTAGAACAGACCATCAAGTGAAAAAGACACACACATCCATCACAAAACAAACAGTTATTACAATATTTGAAAAAGCTTGGGATGAGGTCAATAACAATATATATCGTGATGAAATAAGTGATCAATGTCAATAATGAATCTGATAGGACGTTCAATAATTTCACTGAGCTACAATCCAGAACCACACAGTATGCTGGGAGATGTAGGCAGAGAGAAGTCTTTAACCGCTCAACCTCTCATGGCTAGCTAAGTTCACTCAAGCAATAACTTGTGGAGTAGCAGCAGTTTAAGGTTTCGCCACTGTGTCTCATAACTGCATGGGAATGAAAAAACAACCTGGAGTGAAAACTAATAAAACATGAAAGGTCACACAACCAGCATGGCAGTATTTCAGATATTTAAAAGAAATAACTAATAGTTATCGATATCAACTGATATGAAATGCTTGTATCGTGATACACCCATCCAGAAGGTATATCTTTAGTTGCTATATGTTGTTAGTTTTTACTATTAAGTTGTTTGACACATTGGTCACTTTCTAACCAGGAAGAAGGCTAAAAAAATGCCCAGCTCCAGTCACCAGATGATTATTTCATGCACCATTTAATGTATCGTTACCTTCTTTGGGGAGGATTCCCACCACTGGACTCTTATCCACCCAGGTGTACAAATCTCTGTCGACATATTGGTCCAGTTCTATAATCTTCTCGGGGGAAAGCTGGGCCATCCCGTGGTCACTGGTCACAACGAGGTTCACTTTCTCATACAGCCCGGCCTTCTTCAGCTCATCCAAGAGGAATCCGAGCTTCTCATCGATCCCGGCGATGATTGAGTCCATGAGCGGGCTCTGAGGTCCCAGGTTGTGGCCACTCTCGTCCGGCTCCTCCCAGTACAGAATTCCAAAATCCACGGCTTCCCCCTCAGGCGCGGAGAACCACTCAATAATCCGCCGCACCCTAGCTTCAAAGGAAACCGAGGCATTGTACGGGAGGTACCGAGTGGGGAACACGCCGTGAATCAGTACGTCAGATCCGGGCCACATGGCCGCTCCGCTCCGCCCTCCGTCCTTCTGAACCGTCACCCAGAGAGGCACAGCCTGCTCCCACCACCTTGAGTCATAAACGCTGTCCGTCTCCATGGAGAAGGACAGGTTCAGAGCCGGGTCGTACATCTCGTTGGCCACGACGCCGTGCGTCTCAGCGTACAACCCCGTCACCATGCTGTAGTGGTTCGGGTAGGTTTTGGTGATGTAAATGTTCTCCACAAACTCGACCTTCACGCCCTCGTCCATGATGCTGCGGAAGTTGGGAGTCGGGACGCGGTAGATGTAATCCCAGCGGAAGCCATCGAAGGACACGAGGAGTAGCTTGGGTCGTTCCTTGTCGCCGTGCTCCTGATGTTGATGGCGGTTCAGGGTGTGAGGAGAAACCAAGGGGAGAACCACGGCGAAGAGGTAGAAAGGAAGTCTGCAGCCTCCTGATGTCAAGTAGCTCAGCATAGTGTGCTTTGTAATGACACAACCTGCAAAACACGAACACTAAACCTGCTCAAGCAAACATTTATCTGGAAGAATTATGCATACAACATGTAAAATGACTAGAGGTGCACCAATAAATAAATCAGCTCAGTTTTTCTTAATTTTGGGAAATCAGTTATTGGCCGATGTTTACATGTGAAGTTGATAGGTCTAAAGGTCTAAAAATCAACCACTGTCCTCTTTTGCTCTGCTGTAAGAGAGGTTTGATTGACAGACCCGGCCCATCAAGTTATGTCTGCATGTTTGCAATTAACAATAGTCAACTCACTGTTAACAACTCCGTGGCATTTCAGACAAAATCAGTATCGCAGATCAGACTTTTCAAAGATTGGTAATCTGTGATTGGCCAGGAAACTGCAATCAGTGCACCCCTAAAAATGACAATAAAAGTAACCAGTCAGCTATGTTCAGATCTGTATAGTATGCCATTTTATTGGTTTTAAAAGAAATTATGGGTAAAAATAGACTGTTTCTTTTATGATGTGATTATTAAAATGACAATGTTTGAGTTCTCATAAAATTTCTACATTTTCCCAATATTACGCCTGTAGTCTTGTAATATTTTGACTTTTTGTAATTAAAAAAGAAAAGAAATCTTTGCCTGACCCTTAAATTGTGTCGTAGCATTGACCTAAAATCAATGTCCAAATAAATAAAAGCTGTAAAACATTCCTATCAAACAAACATTACAAACTACGGAAGCCCAAGAAGTGCACTCGTGAAAAACAATCCCAATTTTTCAAAAATCAAATCTTCAAAAACCAAAAATTAAATTAATAAATACAATTAATTTAGCGCCCACTCCTAATTCTTAAAAATACATGCACTTAAGTTGAAAAGTTTAGACATCAGTGACATGAATGTGTAAACTGAAATCTCTTTTTTTACCCCCTAAATTTTAAGTTCAGTCCTTTTTTAAGTTATTTTTTGACATAATATCTCTTTTGAAAGCCATTCTTCTCATAATATCCACAAAGGATGATTGAGTCGGAGAGCATTGAGATATTTTTAGCCGTCTTTAAAACACCACAAACACCTCTACCCATTTTATGTCTTTGAATCTCAAATGTACACATGCTTTGAAAATGGTGGACATTTTATCACCGAAGCAGTAAATGCATTCTGCTCAACTACAGTGTAGCAAAGCTGGCTCTATGCTGGAACTGGTGCATTCCTATAATGTTGGATGATACTGTGTATATACAAATGAGGGACGTAGACTTTTAGGAAAAAGACGCAACTCTGATATTATTGTTAATTATTGAAATCATGATAATAATAGCTGGATAGATTCGTGTCTGCTCAACATAGCGGTCAGCAAAAATATGCTATATTTTAAACATGTGATCTGGATGGGCTCAGTTGAAACAATGAGAGCAGCAGCTGCTCTCTGAGTGCTGCTAAAAGAGGGAGTGATGCACCAACAGCGTTCGATTATATGCCAACCTTTCTGATATACGCCGGTGGTTTATATTTCAGAAGGAGCCAACAGTAGAAGATCTCTGTATTTTAATCCCCACATTAAAAAAAGGCTGACTGCAAAGCTCATTAACAATCTCCCTCCAACCCACATAGATATCCCAAGATGTGCTTCAGGAAACAGTGGGATACTAAAAATAGCTCACAACAACTGAGTATGTATGTAATGAAATTCACTTCCCCCCCTATAGAAATGCGTAATAACCACCTTTTAATAAGCCTGTTCTTTATATACAGACCACAAACTCTGTGACGTTGCAACTACAACACTCAATGTATTTTATTTTGATTTTACCCAGAACTGTTGCTTTGCAGCGAGAAGTTCCTGGGTTCGAATCCCGGCCCGGGGACTTTTTGCACGCACTTTGCTCAACTGAGATCAGAATCGAACCGTTTCTAATGGAAAAGTTGAGTCCTTCCACCAGGACAATGACCCCAAACATTCAGCCAGAGTCACAGTGGAATGTCCCATGTCAAAGCATATGTCTTAAAACGGCCCAGTCAAAGTCCAGACCAAAATCCAAATGATAATGGAGGAAAAATATGAAGCTAACCCTTCACAGATGCCCCCTGTCCAACAAAAATATTAGAATTTGTGGTTGCATTGTGACAAAAAACCCAAGGATGTTCAAGAGTTAGAATGCTTTTGCAAGGCATTGAATTGATGCACCTGAAGTTAATATTTTAATATTCTGAGCTATGCCCTCATCTGTTATATTCCACTACTTCAAAATGAAAATTAAAGCATTTCACTTTAGGAATTGACATGTTTTTCAAATTATTTACCAAGCTTGTGTATAACAAAGTGTAATTGTTGCTAAAAACACAGTTGCTGCTGTAAATTCATATGCCCAGATTGACCTCAAAGCAGCAGCAGGTTGGCATATAAACGCATCAGCAGAAATGATGTCATTTGGAAATATATCCGATTTAATTACCCTGCACAGGCAGTTAATTGGAGCGGGATTTAGACTGTAAAGTTTTGATCCATTTCTGCAGCAGAGCTAACCTACATGAAGCGCTGCTGGTTATTGAAAACAATAACCAGGTAAATGTACGCAAAACCCACAGTGCGTTAATATAGCATCGGAAGGCGATAGGTCGGAGAGAAAGTAAACATATTTGCAAATTATAATAATGATAACGAACAAGCGCGCTTACCTTATCAGAAGCCAGCCTTTCCTCGGTCCTCTCCGGCTGCACAAAGAGATAAACAGCCGGACCGGTTCAGTTCTGCTCCCGGGGCGGAAGTCCCGCCTCCTCCTCAGCCTTTCGCAGTTAGTTGTGCGAACCTCTTTTTTTTCCCCCTTTCTTTCTTTCTTTCTCTTCCCTGCCCGGTTTATTTTCAGTCGCCGAAGCAGAACCGGACCATATGAGGGCAGGAGGCCGGCGCGCGCGCGCGGCTTCTTGGCTGCAGGTGCGCGAGAGGTGATGGCGCTGCTGATCAGCTCGCTCGCGCACAAGTGGAGCGCGCCGGTCCACATGACGTAATGTGGGTGGGATGTGGTGAGGGAAGGCGGCGGGGGGTCTGAGCGACGGGTGGGAGGCTGAACTAGCAAAACAAATGGATCAGTAGAACTTGTCAATTTTTTTTCTTTCGTTTTGTTTTGGGTTTTTGGGGGTTGGGTGGGGGAAAACAGCAGAAGAAGAAGAGCAGCCATTTCCTTATAAATGCGTCTCAATGACAGGACTTTAAATTCTAAAGAGGGAGTAATTTTATCATCAGACTACATTACAATGTTGCTCCAAATCAATAGTTTTTCTCCCCTCCTGATTTGAGGTTAAAAGCAATGCAAGGATGAAAACTGTGACAAAAACTATCCACAAGGTGTCAGCCAAGTTCTACCTTAGACTAGACATTATGCTATAAAAAGAAATTACATTCTCTTTGACAGCAGAGGTGTTTTATAGCCTAATTAAATTTACAAAGGCATAATTTTAATGATCCCGATTTATGCTTATGAACTAAACTGCTGTGTTGTATTTATACCTCTTGATTGATTGATTAATTTAATATTTTGTCATCTTGCTTTAATGTTGTTTTTTTGAGAATTCAAGGGACATACAAACACAAAGTAACACATAATTATTGAGGCAAAATCAGATATGTTTTCATAATTTTTTCCCCCCAACACTACACACACTAGTGAAAACACAATCCAGTAGCAACACTGAAAGAAATGGTGATGGCAGCATGGTGCTGTGGGGGGGTGCTTTTCTTCTACAGCGACAGAGAAGCTGGTCAGAGTTCATGGAAAGAGGAATGGAGCTACATGTAGAGTAATCATAAAAGATAAACTGTTAGAGGGCGCAAAAGACTTGAAGGTCAAACTTTTTACAAATAAAAATCTGATGCAAAAATTCAAACATTGAGAAAACATTAAATTGTTTTTTTTGGTTTTTTCACCATTAATGAAATATATTTACATATATGTAAAACTGACTTCTCTCTTCAGCAGCATTATCTAATTTTATACAATCGTTTTGAAACCAAGCTAACATTGTCTCTGTTGTCACTGCGGTTTGAGTGTGAAGGGTTAATTCTTGGTAACAATTTAGTTACAAAATAGCAAGTTTACAAAAAAAAACGGTGTTGACCTGCAAGTTTGCTTGTTTTGTTTTTTTTTTTGTTCTTGTTGCTTTTTTAAATAACTTTAAATTCTGATCAATTAAAGTGGTCAAAATTAATAAGAAATAACAGCAAAGTCTTTCATTACTTCTGTCCCAGACAAACTCGACGGGGGAACTTCTCAGTAATTCTTTAATTTGAGTCACATTTCACATCTTAGATGTGCAAAAAGTATGTTATTTTGCAACAGAAGAACTGACTAGTGGAGTCAGTGCAATTCTTTATCGTAACATTTTTTAAATATACATGCTGCTTTCGATATAAATAATGCAGGTGTATTGGGTTAAAGATATGACATTCGCAACTCTGTTAGGGAAGGGCACATTTATTTTGCACAACATTGTATTCTTTTTACTTTATTGCTTAAGAAAATCCCCTCTCTCATAGCATCAGTGACAATAGATTATCATTTCTTTCTCAATTAGAATAGTGTCAAATGTCAACCAATCATGTGCAGCTGGTGGCGGATTATTTAGGTAGTTTGAAGGTATTTGAAGTAGTAGTGGCCGTTTTGATGCGTGTTGTACTGATACGTTTGTTCTATGAATCTTTGTCATTCTTCCTCAAATGAAAAGGCGCTTCATGGACTTTAATAAGTTGCTATTGTACTAAACGCTTAATACTGAAGGTGGGCTTGTCATAGAGGGTTTTATGTTGTGTGATTGCAACACAGAATCTAAACACATTAAAACACTTTAAAAGCATAATTTTCTGCCAACCGGCCAGATGACAGCATTTAAAAAAAAGGGAAAGTGAAAAATTATCCACAAAAAAACAGACTTGGTCTACTTATTCTTCCGTTTTTGTAAGCTATAAAATCTTTTGACTGCATGTTGTACTGCTACGTTTGTTGTATGAATCTTCTTCATTCTTTTTTTTTCTTCTAGTTTGCTGATAGCTTGAATCAGAACTCCGGAGTGTCCATCCGCACATCTGGTCCTGTGTGTTCTGGACTTTTAAAGCAGCTTTGTATTTGGGCCTATGTAGAATCAAAAGGCTTGTTTGGACAGGAAAGCTCCATCAATAGAGCTCTCTCTGTTTCTCTGCACATTGTGACGCTGCCCAAGAGTGTGGAGGTTGCTTTTCTGGCTTTTGTGCGTTCTGCTCCATTGTGTGTTTAAAGGAAAACGGTATAATATACAGTACGTCCCGAATATTTCAAAAACACTCCGACTGCCGGTTTTGTGCAGAAGTTCCAGATGCTCGTTGTTCAAAGATGAGAAGATTGCCGTGCTGAACATGAGTGAAATTAATTACAATGTTCCTCTGGACGTTGTAATGACATTTAAATGTTATCTTGTATATGCTCCACCATAATGCTTGGAGGGATATTTTATTCTGAAATTATGCCAATGGAACTTCAACCATCTGAAATAGTAAAGAAAAGCAGTTGTCATTCTTTTATCAGATTATTACCATTCAGCTTCAAATAAGTACTTTGTGTAACATCTTTCTTCGGGGAATTCGGCACATATTGTTCAAATCTGTTTGTGTAGCTTGGATTAAATAGGTATTTGTAACTTACAGATAATTTACAAATATTTACATTAACTGTTGGTTTAAAAATGAGCAAGATACAAAACAATTGCTGGTTTCCATTTTTAAAAATGATCAGATGGAGGTAGATCATTGGGTGGAAAAAATTTGTTAATCCAGATGTGGCTATCTACTTTAATTCAGCTCTTAGATTCTGTTTGTTCTGTTGAGGATTTCCTCCTGTGTGTTTTTTGGTTTAGTGTCTTTCTCAAGAACAAAAACCTTGAGCTCGTTAGCACCAATAAAGGATGGAGGTGTAGAAGTTTTCTGTATGCCGTGCAATCTGAAACGTATATTTTTGACCTAAGTTTCAGCTTCCTTCACTTGCCCAGCAACTGTAGCACAGAAAAAGGCAACTTGCAGGTGTGTGCGCTTGTCCCAGCTGGAGAGCCTGCTTTTTAAATTTCAGCAATGACACGTGATACAGGCGCGTGTGGACCAAGAATCCAAGGTCTCCGATTCATTTTTGGGCCAAATTCGATCTGAGTGGTCCGTAATTGTTTTCTATTTAATTTGGATGCTTTTTGATTCCATTAGTTTAGTTTTTCTGGGACTGTAACATGTACAGTGATGGTGTTTACTTAGTACTTTGTGTGGACATTGTACGGCAAGATAAATGAGTTGGTTATTACTGCTTTTAATTGGAAAAAGCCACCGTTTCCAAGTAAACGGTTGAGTTAAATATCATAAACACTTAACTCGGATCACCTGTTCTCTTTTTGCAGTGTGAATGTTATTTTTGAACAACATTTTTAAAAAAGACTCTAATTTGATTTAATCAAATCAGGCGACGCTGTTTATTCTCCAATGTTCTCAAACAAACCTTAGGCATTCACTAATTAAGTGACTTCTTGAACGTTTTATTTAGGAGTGTAATAAATGAGGTCTTAATACAAATTCACGTCACTTTTCAATTTTTGATTTAGGATAAAACTTGGAAGCAGACATCTTTTTCCCTTCACAATTATACTCTAAATACTCAGTCATGTGCAATGCATTAAGAGTGTGACCACTTTTTGGAAATGTTATATAATCAGTGCTTGAGACTTGTTGTTTGTAGGTAATAACCTGTCCCATCCCCCCTCTCTTATAGTGTTGTGTGAAAGATGTGGTTGGCAGAATTGCATAAAAACCTGCCATACATTACGATCCATCTAGTTCTTTACAGCAGGCTGGGAAACCCCTACAAGACACAATGCCCGTCAGATTTTCTGGACCGCGTTTATGGCCGACGTTCATGCCATTGTGCCCTTCGGTTTCTGGTTCTGGTCCTTTGTGTTTTATTTGTTCCCTTTTTTGCCCCCATTCTACATCACCCAGATCCCCAAACAGAGGGCAAGGGGGCCCCTTCTCCCATTGGCCCGTCTCCACTTTCCCTCAAAACTCGGGATCGGCGCACAAAGAGCGCGCAGCCAATCGCAGAGAGCTTCGGGGGAAAACCCCGGCCAATGCCCGCCGCCCTGCTATTTACACAGAGACCGACCCGGCCAATCAGGAGTCGTCACAGCGCAAGGATTCTGACCCCTCCAGCCAATGGGATCGGGGAGGCACAGAGTTTTGTGGGAGTGCATATAATCAACATATTATCCAAGGTGGCTCAGATATTGATCCGGTATTCCTAGGTAGTTCAAACTCACTTCCCGCTGCCCTTCGGCTTTGACCTCATTTGTCTCTCTCCCCTCTCCCTCCTCCTCCTTCGAGCTCGGTTGGAGAATCATTCACGCGCAGAAATGCCGAAGAGAAAGGTGAGTTCCGGCCGGCGCACTTCACTGTAGTTTTTTCCCCCCCCTCTCTATCTCCCCCTCACCACCACCTCCACCTCCACCACCTCTCGCTTCGGACGAAAATAGCGGTGCGCGATTAATGTGGCGACGCCGAGGCAGGCAGGTGAGGCGAGGCGAGGCGATGGCAAAGTTTCAAGAAACCCTGCCACTACGCTTCTTGTTTTTAGTGTGTAATTTTTACGACGTGTTTTTTCCCCCTATTTTTTAAATTTTTATCATAAATATTTCTGTCCTCGCGTCAGCGTTTGTATGTTGGTCTTATTTTATTTTTTATTTTTGCCACTTCCCTGTCCGAGACGGTGCGGACTGGCAAGAACGTCAGACGGATTCGCAAGATGGATGGATGGATGGATGGATGGATGGGCGCGTGAATCTTAACTATAAATGTGTTGCAGACATTTAAGCCGGAGACTTTTCATTTCAGAATATTTTTCAGAAGCAAAAGGAAGGAGAAAAAAAAAACAACAACATATCGCAACCCCCCTTGATCTAAATTTAGTTTGGAGAAATGGTAGGCGCCAACCCGAATGAGCGATCCCATATTCAGGAAGAGAGCAGGCAACAACAACAAAAAAAGACAAGGAAGGAAGGATCAGGGAATTGCTGTCGCCTCTTCTCCTGTCTAAACAGCAGCATGCGTCGAGTGCCATTGGATCGTGTTAGTGCGTACGTGGAATTTGGCGTTTGCATCACCTGAAATCTGCTATTGTCTGCGCAGAATCTCCTCTGAGGACAGAGAATGGGGTGGAGAGGAATGGGGGGGTATTTAGGGGCGGAGGGGTCGCCCACATGCAAATGATGCGATTGTCAAACTGCATGTAAAACTGACTTTTCCCCCCCTCCGTGCTGTGTACCTAAACCTGCATCCAAGAGGTGTAGAGGTGTGAAAATATCTTTTTTTTTTTTGGTCACACTTAAATGTCTCAGGTCATCAATTTGATTTTCAAAAAGATAAACATTAGCAACAGCAACAGAACAATGGTCGTAAGTCTACCCATGAGTGGCTCAGAAAACCAACAAAAAGGTTTTTGGAGCGGCGTAGACAAAGTCTGGACGCTTTTGCATGACCTTAATAGAATGAAAACAAATTTTGCAAAGAAGAGTGGGATAGTTATTATTTTTATTTTTTTGTAATTAATTTAATCATCATCATATTCTCAGGTTATCTTTACTTGATATTCAAGTTAGTTTTCATGATCGGAAACATTTATTGCGACAAAATGCAAAAACAGGAGAATATTTAAGGGGGCTAACGAGTTTCCCTCCATGCGATTAACTATACCCACAAAGGGTATAGCTCGTTTTACTGTGTTTAATAAGCTAAGAATAAAATTCCTTTAAAAAATTAGGTTTTTCTTTCTAGTCAATTACGGCCACACAAGAAATTGCAAATGTTTTGTTTCAATATCAGTTTGCACAACATTGCAAAATGACTGTTTGGACGGCTTGAACTCCTCGCTAATATTCTACTGTAAGAAGGAGGGAAACATGGATTCATCTCAACTGATTTTATCAGTGTAATGTTTATTACATAGTAGGGGTGCACCGATTTATCGGTCAGCAGATTTATCGGTGCCGATTTCCTTAATTTTGGGAGACCGGTGATCGACCCACTTTTACATGTGAAGCCGATCTTCTCCATCGATGTTATCAGTCCCGGCAAAGGTCTAAAAATCATCCACTGTGCTTTTCTTTTCCTCCATGAGAGAGAGACGTTTGACTGACAAACTGGCCGACCAGGTCATGTCTACACATTTACAGTTAGCAACAGTCACCCCATTCTTACCAATTCAGGAACTTTCTTGATATTTGAGCAACATTTCAGACAAAGAAATATTATCGGCTAAAATTGGAAATGTTAAGTTATTGTTTTTAAAAGCTCTGTAATCAGCGATCGACCAGAAAACTGCAATCGGTGCACCCCTATTATATCTGGTGCATTGCTTTGATTTTTTTCATGCATGTTTGAGGAATCTTTGAACCTCCCATGGCAACCATTCGGGGACGCCTCTCCTAAGAACAGCCCAATGGAGGAGTGTTGAAGGTGGAGTGTTGGAAAGAGTAGGAGCTTCTTAAAGAGACAGACGCGTCAAATTGCGAAGTCAATTTTATTTTATGTCATTTTTTATTTATATGCACCAGCATTTTTATAACAACTAAAGGTAACTTTTACTTGATTGTGCTATAAAGTATCATTATTTGTCTGGAAATATGTATTTCCAGGATGTCAGTGAAGCCCAGATTGCTTAGATGCTATTGGCCTTCAGGTCATCTGCATTGTTGGGTCTGCTGTATTGTTCCTTTGTGTTCCTCTCCAACTCTTCCTTCAGACTCTGGAATCTTGATTTAAAAATGAAACACAAACTTTACTTTTTTCTAAAGTAAAGTTTCCAGTTCTTCCAGTTCCAGATAAAATGCTTTTGGTACAAAAAATGTGACAGTTGTAGGTCGTGTCTTGCTTGGATGCGTTTGTGCTTGGTGGCACGTGAACCACTGTCTGCATCTGCAGTTCATGTCTTATAAATTTATCATAAACTCTTCCATTTTTTAAGCTTCGCAATCCTGTCAATGTTGTGATTATCCCTCAAACTTGTCCCTCCCTTTTTTTTTTTTACGTTTACCTTCCACTGAACTTTCCATGAATATGAAAAGCTGTCACTTCAGCAGTCTTAACTATGATTATGCAAGCTGTCATATGTCTTTTATTTTGTCATTTGTGATATTCGTCCATTTTAAGTGAATAACTAACCAATTAACATTTGAAAATTTGTGTTTTATCCAGATGTGCCTGTATGAACAGGGATACAAAGGTCCTGACTGGAACCTTTGTATTTGTGCGTTTCTGGTACGGTCGTAAATCTGACGCGCAAGCAACAGCAACGGATGACAATGACGCTTTTTGGGCCCACTAGGTTTCATTTAACCTTTAAAAGGCGATCTGATTGGACGCTGGAGAAGATTATTGTCGTGTTCAATTTGTGCTAAAAGAAGTTAGCCTAAATAGCATCTCAATGCTAAACATGCAACCGCACAGATGCCACCTACGCCAAATGTCAGTGTCCACAGCTCATAGTTCAAGAAGTATTTAAAAAAAAAAAACTTTACATTAATGAAACATTTGAAAGCCAACTGTGTATAATATCACTTAGACCCATGCTCATGGATGAATTACCTAAATAACAGATTAAAAACAATATACATCATTGTTGTTGAGCACATACTTCAATTTATCCAATAATTTTGCATCATCATTGTTTATTTGAATTGGGAATGCTGCTTATTTTGCAGATATGTAATTTTAGATTATGATCCATTTAATTGGGATTAATTAATTAAAAACACTGCAATTAACTCAATTCAAGATTTTAATCTAGTTCCGCCATAAATTTGAATCATACTCTTGCAAATATTACATTTGTCAGCCGGTCCCATGTGATCTTAAGTGATCTTAGGGTGCGGGGCCGCTTTCAGCAGCTGAATGTTTCACTTATGCCTTGGGCCGGTACTATTTACAGCCCATTACTCCCCATAGGAACTCTGTTGTCGGCCAGATGCATCTTTTATTAAAATGGAAATCACCGGAGAGCTTCCAGCATCATCACGGTGCATATCATTTACACAACACGAACCTGTAGTGCATCTCTAAGCAGTTTTCAACTCATAAAATGAAGAGAAATGTGGTAATTAAATCACTCAGGTGGAACTTTACCGAACACTGGGCTCTATTAGATATGCAAAAATTGCAGATTGATAAATCCCAATTAGTTTTGTAAACCTTTAGAGTTGAGGTTATTTCCCCCAGGGGTCGACAAAGAAGGCCTGTAGTTTATTTGAACTCAACAATAAGCAAAAGATTATAAATCCTACAACTGTTTCACTGATTATAATTTCCTAGTAATTTAAGAAATCCTAGGGGGGAAATAACACCTAAAGGGGTGTTATTTTAAGTTTATTAAAATACGAAAATTGGAATTAAAAGGATGTTTTAATTTTTGACTTCAGTTTTATAAAATTAAGAATAACAGCATCTCTATTAGGAGTATCCGTGTCCAAATCCAAAGGAGTATCACAAAAATTAAAGAGCAGTAAACCCTTTCTTTTATTGTTCATTTGTGAAAGAAATAAACATTTATTAACCGAATCATCTTAATCATTCAAGATAATCGATGTAAATCACTTAAATCTTTAGTTTTTAACCTTCTTATTTTCTTTTCTTTCAGTCCCCAGAGGGTGCTGAGGGTAAGGAAGCCTCTAAAGTCACAAAGCAAGAGGTAAATATTTGACATGACAGGAAGGTTGTTTTTTTTTTTTTTTTGTGCTGTGTTTGTTACGACATGCTGTGGGTTTCTATCGACTGTACTGACGGTGTATGTATGTGTATGAGAAAACAGGGCAGGTTAATAATTAGGACATTTGTAGCTGCCCACAGAGTGTATTTGATATGTCTCTCTCTCTTTCTCTCTGTCTCTCTCTTTTCTCATCCCTTGTTCCTTCAAGCCCACCAGAAGGTCAGAGAGATTGTCGGCGGTAAGTTTCTCTCTCCCCCTGCCTGTCTTCACCTCTGTAGCTGTCCTCTCTCCGCTCTCTTCGAAACTCCCCTCACAGCCGTTACTAAAGTCCCAAATCCAGTTTGCGGCCTTGATCGACGGAGTCGGTGTTTATAAATTTCATGATCGTCCTCCCCCTCCCCCCCGAGGGCCGAGTTCTGGCTCGGTATGCATGTGTTGTTGTTTTTTTCTGTTGTTTCTGTCCGCTGTGGTCCGGGTCTGCTGCATGGCTGGTTTTAATCAGGCCAAATTACTGAAACCAGTTTCATTTAGATGAATGATCAGAGTGCTCGAGGTTACATTAGAAACTGATAATCATAGCAAAATGATCTGACAAATGATGATATTCTACATTATGCCAGTGACTCTGGTCATTCAGCTGTGCCCTACAAGTGACTTCTCTCTCTGTGTTTTGTACTTTGCATGTTTTATCCATCCGTTGAGTCTTTGCATGTTTGCATGGTTACTTTAAAGGGGCAGTATTATGTAAAATTTACTTTTTTAAGCTTTACATCATGTTAAAATTTTATTCTTTCATCAAAAACATGCCTAGAGTGTTGCTTTGATTCTTTCATGCATGTTTGAGAAATCATTTAATTTCCATGGCAACCATTAAGCTGTCTCTAAGGTGGAGACTTGGCTCCACCTTAGAGCTCCTCCTTGAAGCTTCAGTTTCCAAGCTACTGAGTTTCTCCCTCCCCATCACTTCCCCACTCAGCTCCTTCAGACTAGCCAGCTGCAATTAGCAAACACTTGGTGTAATTGCACATCTGCTGAGGTCATAATAGGAGCTACTTCTCAGTGAAACGTTGGTAAAAATGTTGTTAAAAGGTCAATAGAGGAGATTGTGACGACATCTCCAAGGCGGAGTTTCAGGAAGAGCAGGAGTTTCTTAAAGAGACAGAGGCCAAATTTCAAGGCGTCAAATTACAAGACATATTTGATAAATGTAGCATTTTTTTAACAACTGAAGTTAACATAGTTACTTGATTGTGCTATAAAATGTTATTATGTTCCTAGAAAAGAAATAATATCGATCCTTTAAAGGAATAATACTTACATATTTTGGGATAACTAGATGTTCTCTTTTTCACCAAGAGTTTACAGAAAAGGATCACTTTCAACATAACTTTAAAAACATCGTTTTTGCTTGTCACAGTTGAAAGTTAAAAAGTATACACACAAACAGAAATATATATATACTTTTCCAAAGCAGCTTTTTGACACAAAACAGGATGGGATGGTAATAAAATAACATGATTTTTTTATTTTATTTTTGTAAAGTACGATCATAATCATTAGAATTGTCACAGTTAACAGGTGAACATCTATGTAAGTTTGCCAGGTTGTGTCTGGCATAAACGACATTTTACAAAGGAAGCAAATTATTTCACATAAAAAGTACTTAATCGTGTAATAAATGTATTCAGTTCCAGCAGTATACAGCAGAGCGCATTCAAGGTGTATGTAGACGTCAACTGTAGGTGTGCAGGTTGATTACGAAGCATTTCTGCATCGATAACAACATTGTTTGAAACGTCTTGTGTTTTTTGGCAAATAGAAATTCACCAGCAAGTTACATTCCGAGTCCAGACTTTTCTGTAACAATAACAGATTTTTATTTTTTTTTATGTTAACATCAACAATATTTGAATAGGAATTTGTTTATTTATTTTATCAGGTTCTGGCAGGATTAAATTTGGACGTTATTAGATTTATTGATTCACACATTTGCTATCCTACATATTTTGACTAGTATATCCATATATACCTTTTGAAAAATAATAGCAATGTATATTGCAGAAATATATTTCCCATGTTAAATTTGATGCTATTATAGAAAACATAATATGAAAACAGTGCCAGTCATTCTTTTTTGCCCGATTCCCGACTTGGTGGTGTCTTCATTTCAACTGTTTAAAGAGTTAACCCCACAGTGAACCATTGTTGAAGCTCTACAAGGCTCATCCTCTGTACAGGAAGGATATTCTTAGGAGGAAAAAAAAATCACATGATTTAACTTTTTTTGACTGCAGTGTTACTGAAGCTCATGGCTTCAGGGTGCACTCGTCCATATTCAGTACTGTAGGAAAATCTGCTCCAAATTTGCTCGTTTTCCAGCGCCAACCCATCACCGATCTGTCGTTTGAGGTCACGATGCAGAGGAATGCCACAAATTTGTAACGACACAAAATCCAAGTATATTAGCTTTTTATCAAGATTCTCGTCAGACATGAGTTTCATTGCCATCTACAATATTAAGGGTACTATAACTATCGTAAAATGGCTCAGATTGAAGAGACTGAATCTAATAATTCTTACAAAATGTGAGAATAGTCAGTTCTCACTGATGTGTTTTTTGTTGTTGTTTTTAGAAACCTGCTCCGCCCAAAGCTGAGGTGAAGCCCAAGAAGACCGTTGTCAAGGTGAGGAGCCCACTCAGCCGCGCTTTAAAAAGCTTGAAGTACTTGGTTCCCTCAGCGACACTGCTGGATGCTCCCTCCACATTTACTGGCATCCCTGGTAAAAGAGGTGTAGAGGCATTAAAATACATTCTTCTTTTATTGCTGGTGCAACTGGAAAATGCTTATTTTAGGCGTATTGACTCAGTGGGAGAGGGGAGTCATTTAACAAAATCACAGGCGCTACAATTCCAATAAAAACAAAAATCCCAGTAAAACTAACTGAAACATTTTCTTAGCTTTGACTTTAAGTTGATCAGAGAGTTGAATAACTATTAATTCGTAATCCATGGTTTTCTATTTCCCTGGGATATGAGTACGATGAGATATCCAGAATCCCACTTCACTTAGTCTTCAAAGTGGGAAAGACGACAAAAGATGCCATTTAGGTAAGGCAACAGGTTCTGGTCTTGAAAGTCTGGAAATGGCTACAAATAATA
Organism: Brachyrhaphis roseni; assembly: GCA_903066815.1. Taxonomy (NCBI): domain Eukaryota; kingdom Metazoa; phylum Chordata; class Actinopteri; order Cyprinodontiformes; family Poeciliidae; genus Brachyrhaphis; species Brachyrhaphis roseni. The sequence goes on from CAEFZY010058036.1 coordinate 22,562, forward strand.
AGCCTCAAATCATGTCCATGTCAAATGAAAGGTTTACAAGTCTCCATATCAGGCATTAAATGCTGTCTCCATGCCAACAAGCTATTTACAAGGAATGCCAGATTTAGTTATTTGGTCAGATGAGACCAAAATTAAGCTTTCTAACAACAAACACTCCAAGTGCGTTTGGTGTGAAACAAATGGTGGAAAAGTGCCTCTTGTCCATTGCTAACAATACAAAGTAGGTAAAGAACTTGTGATGCTGCGGGCTTGTTTCTCTGACAAATGAATTTGGAGTCTTAGAGTCTATGATAACTATTTGAAATGCCAGGAGGCCTTTAAAATAAAATATTGCCACTTCCTTGAAAGTCTTTCTCTGAAATTAGCCCCGCATTGGTTCCTTAAACCTGGAGGTCTTGTCTTTTGTCTCGTGGCAGAAGGATGAAAAAGGAGCAAAGGCCAAGAAGGGCGGCGCTAAGGGGAAGAAGGAAGATGGTCCGGCCCAGAACGGGGAGACCAAGGCCAACGAGGTATGAAGGAAGGAATAGAAAGCATACTTTATTCCCTAAGGGATAGAAAAGAAAACAACAGATTTTTATGTCAATGTATGCAAACATCGTCCTTTCAATGAATTACTTAACATCTGTTTTCCTCAGTAATTCACACCATGATCATATCATGTATCTCCTCCTCACACACACACAAACACAAACATAGATCTATGTGTCTCGTCCATCTGTGAGTGTGTCCTCCATCAGAAGCATGGCTCCCTCCTTGATGTCAGTGAAAGGGCAGAGCGAGACAGTCAGAGTTAAGGGTATGCTGCAGTGATCCTAATTCACCTCTGTGTGTGTGGGTTTTTTTTTTAAACTTTTAGTCACTAACCACTTTTTCATTTCTACGTAGCTAACATTTAGCCAGTGTGCCGTGGAGTGCTGTGCTTGTTGGTATGTTTGAAAATGTGACTTCAGCCAGCGGGGGTGGGGTCGGACGGGGAGGACGTGTTGCTTGTTCTGCAGTGAAGTGAGCCAAGGACAGAGTTTTTACTGCTGCTGCACAAAGCTGTGAAGTGAAATGTGATTGGGTCACTGCGTTCTCAGACAGCCGGTCCCTCCAGTAGTCACTCAGAGGAAGCAGACACATTGGATCCCCCTTTTCAAGTTAAGGCTGCCTGCCGGAGATATTTTAGTGCTGGTTAGAAAACAATGAGGAGAAATAACTCACATAGCCGGGAGAAGCTTTAAATATATTAAATCATTCAATCGATACACACTTTTCCAGATCAAGTATCCTGTTATCAGCAATGTGCCTTATGCCTCGATTCCACTGAAAAGTACTGCATGGTAAGGTTTATACGCTCATTTGTCTGTTTCCATTGTAAAAGCAGATCATACAACCAACCCGTATCGCACTATTCAAGGGTTGCCTTTAGTTGAAGGTCCTTAAAGCAATGGTACAGTACAGTTAAGAGTGATACTACTGGTATCACACAACACAGTCGTGCTTGTCGCAAGTAGGGACAAGCACGAGACATATTAGCGTACCAAAGATGTCATCTGATGGGTTGTATGTAATACATCAGCCTGGCTCTATTTTGGACAGGAAAACAACTATGTCCCACTGTGGGCTAACCCACATGTCATTATATTTTATTTGAGCACTTATGACCTCAATGTCAATGTCAGATTTATTTATAAAGCACTTTTAAAGCCATTTGAGGCTTCACCAAAGTTACTCCTTTGATTCCCGAGGACCAGCTGATTCGTATTCTCCTTGATTAAAACGAATGCACAAAGTTTATTAAACATCTACAGTCTGCAAGATTTCTCTCTTTTTTCCTCCAAATGAAAGAATGACCATCAGGTGCAAACACTTCGATTTTACTTTCGTCAGACCACAGATAAGTCTTCAAAATTAAGCTTTATGTCCATGCATTTGCATACTATAACCCAGCTTTCTATGTTGCTCTTTGGACAACTTTGTCCTCCCTGAATTGCCTTTCTGGCCATGTTGGTGCAAGACACGCTACACAATGGACAATCACATTCTCTTACCAGTTTCACCAAACTCTCACACATTTCACACCAATGTGTGTTGCGTTCATCTCTGCGACACAAGACCTGAACGGTGGCATAATGGGACATTCCCACCTTGTTTATGCTACAAAATTATTGTTTGAACTTTGAACGCATCCCCAGGCATTTGTGTGGAAGGATGGTCCAGATTTTCCATGATGCTGCACAACGAAGCAGTGTGTTTGTGTCCTGTAACAAAAAAAAAAAAAACATCTACAGGCTTTCCTCTATTTAACTCAGATGTTGTAAATTAACGTGATCGGAAAGCTTCCAACAGCAGTGACATCATCATCATGTAGTGTAGCCAAATTATTTCCAAAAGGAAATAATTATTCTAGTTTAAAGTCTTACCAGTGAAAAAGATGGAGTTTTGTCTTTTTATGCACTGTATGTAAACATTTAGCTTCAACTGTAAGTCCTGTAGATGTTACATATTGTAGTTTTGGTTGTAGAGGTTTTCTGTTTTTTGATGAATTCAGAAACACCCCACACATTACCCAGGGGGCGTCTTGTGCAGCTCAGTGTTTCCATGACACTTTAGATGAGGTATTGCCAGCAGAATGCAGTAACTACGCTGCACGCAGGGAGAAAAATCTCCAATTACCATCTATGTTTCAACCCAATTCAGCTCTAAAATTTAATTTTAAGCATTTCTTTTGAAGTCTTGCAAAACAAAAAAAGCAAGTTAGGTGTGTTTACATGTACTGGTTTGGAGCGAATCAATCAGGCTACGCCAAGCATCTCTTCTTCAAATGTTGACGTTGCTCATGGCTGTAGTAAATAAAATTCAAATAAAAAGTTAAGAATACTTTATTGATCCCAAAGAGAAATTAAATGTTGTTCTCCATCCATCCATCCATTTTCTTGCACCCTTATCCCTAATGGGGTCGGGAGTTGCTGGTGCCTATCTCCAGCTGCGTTCCGGGCGAGAGGCGGGGTACACCCTGGACAG
>CAEFZY010058043.1:0-14732 GCA_903066815.1 Brachyrhaphis roseni
AGATACATAGTTGATGTTACCATTATAAAATAACTTACAATTGAGTATTGGCAAAGATCAAAATCATTTTCACAGGTGGTGGAGCGTTGTTGTTAGCAGCTGCTGATAGTAACTGAGAAAGTTACTTTTAATGTAACTTAGTTACTTTCCAAATCAAGTAGTCAGTAATCTAACTAAGTTACTTTTTAAAGGAGTAATCAGTAATCTGATTAAAGTTACTTTTTCAAAGTAACTATGCAATCACTGCTTGTGATGCATATCAACCTGAACGCACCCTTTATTCGCTTCTCAATATGTGTTCTCTGACATACTTTTAGGAATCCAGAGCAATTAAATAACTTGAAAATACATTACATCCCATCTAACACCATAATTTTAGTTTTCATCACGCCATCGTCTGGAAAATGTATCAAAGTACGACGTTAGATTGCTAAAAAAAAATTTAGATTTTACAGTAAGTTTAATTTTAAATATGAATCCAATTTAGATAATATCAAATATCTGAAGAAAAACCCTCCTGCAGTCTGATATGGGCTCATGGTTGTTATTATTGAAGAATAACTGGGTGACTTTTATATCAGTCACATCAGTCCTTTTCTGAAAATTCAAGCAGCAAGAAAGAGAAAAGACAGAAAGAGACAGAGAAAGTTAGTTAAGAGATTTCTCCAGAGCATTTCAGTTTGATAAAGTGCAATCATAAAGAAATGTAATTTAAAAAGCCTCTGATGATATATGTGTTTTGATTAGATAAAAGAGGTTATTCTCTCTTCTGAAGATTTAATTTAATATAAAGTATCCAAACTCATTTCTCTATCCGGACTCCTCATGAATGACATAGTTGGCTTTTTGCGTTTCCGGGTGACATCATCCTCCTTGGGTTTGCTGGCATCAGTCAAGAGTATGCAACATCAGCAAGTGCTGTTATCAAATAAATGCGTGATGATGATGATAAAATCATGCATGCATCAGTAGATTTATATCAGTCACATCAGTCCTTTTCTGAAAATTCTAGCAGCATCAAACATTTATGTAAAGGTTGATTCAATGTGTAAATGCAATTATTTAATAATTGCATTTACACTTTGATCATTTGTTTCAAATCAGAAACAAATGATCAAATGTCTTTAAAGAACCAGGATAAGAATGAGGGGAACTGTTCATTACAAGTTCCAATTTTGCAAAAGCACCACCAAGTTTTGAGTATTCTTGCACAAAATTTGATCCCAGTGTGAAGGCACCAACACTCCCAATTCAATATGACCTTAGTCTCAGTCTCAGTCGAAGGTTGTTTTAAGCAGTAAAAATTTAATGTTACCACTCCCAGACCAAAAAACACATCCATATTTGCCCCGAACCCCTTTGGATCTGCATAAAATGGTTAGTTCCTGCTTGGAGCGCTTCAGCATGAGTCAGTAGGAGACATGAACAACTGTGGCTGTTACTATGCTGCTAAGAAAAATAATAAAGTTAGGTTTTCCAAAAATAGAGAGGGAGATAGAGAAAAAGGTAAGAGTGTCAATTTATTAGCCAATTTTTCTCCGAGAGGTGGGTAGACTATGTGAGATTATCAACCATTTAGCATAGTTAGCTTAGCTACAGACTGTTTGCCTCCATTTCACTAGCATTTAATGAATTAAGGAAAAAAATTACCAACATATTGATATATTTAACCTGTCCCTTGTACCTTTTACCACACTTAACAACTATGAGTCAGTCAGCAGCAACTCTAGCCCATGTCCCTCCTGACCAGAACTCTCCTGAGTGAAATTAAAGCTGCAGAATGTAACTTATAATAATTTTTTCTTCATGTATTTGTTAAAACTGTCATTATGTTGTGACAGTATGGTATGAGAGATAATCTGTGAAAAATCTATTTCCTCTGCCTTCTTTCAGTGCTATCTAGAAACAACCAGTCAGTGGCAGGAGAGTTTTAGTGCTGTCAGTCACAATCTCATGTGGCTGCTCATCCCCCGCACCCCTCGCTCTGTGCTATGCTGCAGTTAGCATAGCCTGTTGTGAGTGCTCAGTCTAGTTAGCATAGATACCAATAATGGCAGATAAACGGTTTCCTGTAATGATATGTTGTTTCTCCACCCTTAGCACATTTAGCAGTGAGTGAATGAGATTGATTGACAGCACTAAGACCCTCCTACTGGTTCTTATTGGTTGTTTTTGGGCAGAAAGTTGCATTACTTTAGCCAGTAATAGTAGCTCAGGGAGCAGGTGGAGAAGATTGATTGTTTTCATAGATTATTTGTCTCATAACAGACTGTCACAACATGGTGACAGCTTTAACAAATATGGAGAAAACATATTTTTTATTAAAGTTATGTACTGCAGCTTGAATAAAATGCAACAACATTTTTTTGAGAAGTCTGGATTGCTTCATGTGTATTTTGTATGTTGCTTTTGACTGTTGCTTGTGGGGAGAGATATTTCAGTAAGCTGAAACTAATAGAAAAATTTAAGCAATTCCATTGTTTCCATTGTATATCCACTTTGTCATAGAAAGTCCAGTTGTTTTTATCAGGTAGCTAGATATCTGCTGCTTCAGCAAAAAAAGAAATTGAACAGCAAATATTGTATTTTAGAGTGGAAAAACTGAACAGTTTGAAAGTATGTGTGAAATATAAATAAATCACAATCAACTTTTCCATCGTATTCCAAAGCATATAAATATTTTAAAACACACATTTGACCCGCATCCTTCAAAACTAAAAGCACTTTCATTTCTGGAGGGAGAAGTCGGGTCGAAAAGGTTTGCCACAAAGGTTATCTGCATAATGAATGACGGTTAACTCTGGGGAAGCAGGTGAGGAGAACAGATTTCTCTTCTCACCATCCCAAAACAGTGTTTGTTCGAAACATTTTTGCTCCAGTATTATTTAACAACTGGAATCTTGGGTTTAAGAACAGGAACAACCAAAAGCTGAGGGGAAATAACATGATACAGTGTATGCCATGACTACTACACCCCGCTTGAGCTGGAAATCAACAGTCAAATCTCGAAGGCTGCAGCTGGGGGCTGAGCATATGGGTAATAAGGTAAGAAAATGAGTTCCTCTAGCATGGCTTTTAATTTTTACATGTCTGTTGGCACTAGGTATCTGCTAGTGGCCTCTTTGTTGAATACCTACGTATAAAAGCTCCCCATATGTTCTTCCTGAATGTTTACCCATGATATATTAGCTCTAGGAAGAACTCGTTTATTGCCTGAGAAAACTGCAGAACGTCTTTTGAGTATTGTTTTGTTTTTTATTGCAGTTAAACCCTTATGTGGAAAAAAAGAAAGCTTGTGTAATCACTGGATGTCTTAGATATAAGGTATTCAGTGATGTAGTTGTTAGAAGAAGTTGGAGGAATAATGCCCACAAGCTTCAAAGTAATAATGCCAGTCAGAATTGGAGCAGTTCCTGATTGTAGGCAGAATTTTATTTTTTATAAAATTTTGCTTGTTTGATGTGGTGAGTAACAAGCAGATTGGGCTCAATACAGAGTATGTTTTAGATCCTTTTTTAGACAACATTTTTTCCTTTGTCCTCCTTGCCTAACACATGACAGTGTAAATTTTCACTTAACATACTATTGTTTTGAATGACCATTGTTTTATATATCAGTGTCTGAGACCAGTGTTCTTCCATCAGCCTGTGCATGAATGGATGAATGACTGTACTGTGAAGCACTTTGGGGTCCTCTGCACTTGATAAGGTGCTATATAAGTACAAAGCCATTTACCATTTACCATCCCTCTTATGCAAGCTGCAAAAGAGTGATGGAAGAGAGGCTGGCTTTTGCTCACGTTTTACATCCACAGTTTTCTACATACTTCTTGATTTTGGACATGAAAATGCATATAAGTACTGTGTGCAACAACACAGAACAGAATAAAAAGGAACAAGGAATAAAAATCAGGATATACACCCTTTAAAATCAACCACAAAACACGTCTGATTTACATAATGCAAAATACCTAAACTACATTTGCTGGTTTCTCCCATTTTTTTAATTATCCTTATTTATTTGAAGAGGACATAAAAAATGAGGAGTTTGTATTCCATCACTGCTGCCAAACAGGAAATGGTTTGTGCAAGTAATTAGGTTCAGGTCCTAATCCATAAACTAGCCAAACCTCTCCCAATGCTGTTATCCATAAAAGGTTTTGACAGTGTTGCTCAAAGGCAGGATGTTTTGTTATACTTGATTGAAATTCCCCTGCAAAGGTCTTGCTTGTTTGATATCAGACATAGCACAGGCCTGTGTGGGAGAGGAAGAAAGTTAAAATAAAAACATAAGAATGTGAGGTTAATTTGTTGGAAAAGAAAACAGACTGTGACCTGGAGGAGTTTTCTGTTGGAGAACTTGTAGGATAAGAAGGACTACAGGAAGGCAGAAAGAATACAGAACATGAATTAAGCTAAAAGTAAGACTTAGTGGGTAAAGATGTCAAAGCAACTAATCAAGCAAAAGGTCAGATAAAAGAGTGAGATATTCTATTAATTAAATAATGCTGATAAAAAAATTAATTCCTTAAAACCGCAATGCCCAACACCAGTCTTTGAGAGCTACTGACCTACAGCTTTACAACATTTAAATGTTGCCCTGATCAATTAAAGCCTGAAAACTGGAGGGAGGGACAGTATGTTAAGATTTCCTTACAGCTTACAGTTATTAAAATAATCAAGTATGGATAATATCACAGGTTAGCAGAGGCCTGGCTTACCTATAATGGTGCAGTGCTCTATGTTGTCTTAAACTGAGCTTAGTTTACAGTATTGCTACAATTGATCACTGCATCAACACAATCCACTACAAGAGGGCAGTGGGTTCTTAACTTTAGTAACTAAAAACAATTTTAATATAAATTCTTAGAATTTTTGAGGCTAGTTTATTTACCTTTTAAAAATGAAAGGGAAGACTGATTGGGGTTATGTCAGCAACAGCAAACATTCTTCAAAAAGCTGCTCAAAGAATAAACAGTCAGTGACGCACGCTACTGTCCTTGGTGTTTGCCAGAGATTGTACAGATTGTGGGTACTTTTTGTTCAAGTAAACAGATGTAAAGGGCAAGTCCTGGTTCATTATATCCTCTTGTGATTTTGGATTACCTGCTGTACAAATTTACAGTAGCTCACACTGCTTATTGAGAAAGCTCCAACAAGCAAAGTGAGATTGTCACTTTGCTTGTTGGATGCTTATTGCTTTGACTAAGCAATAAAGATAACCACCAGGTTTGTTCTGCAAAAATTAGACTTTTAATTTTCCTTGCGACTTTTTATGCCATGTTTTGTGGTGGTAGGGGAAGTGGATGTAAATCGAGATGCAGTCTATTAATTGTAGGCAGTCATTTTCATGTTTGATAAAACCAGAACATTATATAAAAGTGTGGGCTTGATTGGGAGAAGACAAAAGAAGATGGGAGCTGAAGAATTTTAATTTCCCAGCTTGGCAGGGGCAAATCAAGTTAATTAAAAGTTTGAATCTTGTCTATTACCGTTTAAATTATTTATTAAGGGTACTGGTTATAGGAGAAGAGAGTAGAATTATATATTCTCCTTTATTTTCCCATCAGGAGTCATTTATGCACTTTTTCCACCATTTTGAGAATTTTAAATGAATCATCAGACAATGTGTCAAGCCATTGGTGGTCAGTATATGGACTGACACTTTGCAGGTTTGCCTTTTATGTAGTTAAAAGTGAGTTACTTTAGAAGTCATTAAAAACACTTAAAAGTTTTAAATTAAAATAATTTCATTATACCATAAATGCATCAATTATTTAAGTAGAGTGTGCAAAGGCTTGTTGTTTATTTATTATGTTTTAAGTTGTCAAGTTGATATATTGAACTTAGTTTCAGATGAAGGACAGTTCATGCTCTGTGTTTTCAGGGAGAAAGCCGTTCTTGTTTTAAATGTCAGAAGTTTGATGTCCTACAGTGTCAGTGTCTGGTGTTATAATTGCTTGGCTACTGCTTTCAGTATAAATCAATATATAGTGCAAACAACAGTTTGTGTGTACATGTAGATTACTGTCACTGCCAGGAGCGAGGCGAGTCAAACATGACTCCAGTTTTCTTACTTTACTCCCCAAATCATCCCTTGTAAAAGTAACAAATGAGAAATAGTTTTAATTTTGACAAATAAGATGCCACAGATAATGCAATTTATACAAGCTCTTTGTCTACTCCTTTAGCTCATTGACACTTAATTCTTGCAAGCTGATAATATCTTAGGTCTTGTTTGAGGCATTTTTCTCATTTGTCATGCACATTTTATTTTCTTGTCGTTTAGATTCAGCACAGACGCATGCGAGATATTCTGTTTTTAATTTTAATCCCATTTCTTCCAGCTCACATATCAACGCTGGTAAAGTGTCCTCAGCTCTAGCACAGAACCTCCTAAGTATACAGTTAAAAGCAGATCTTTATACACACTATAAAAATACATTCAAAGATTTGTTTTATCAGTGTTTGACAAGCAATCTCACTAAATTTGATTGATGAGAGAATCTTTTAATCTGAAATCTACCGACAGTACATACACTAAGATTTCTAACACCAATTTGGGAAAGCACAGATTATGATGTCTTGACATTTTAAGTTTATGATAGGACAACTTGCAATGTTTGAGTTAATGAATTCACACCTGCTTCCTTGTGTGACATGATTGGTAAATCTAAAGAAGTCAGGTAAGCTAACAAGAGAAAATTGAGGACCTTATCCTTAAATTAAACTTTCTGACATGAGAGAGAGACACAGAGAGAAAAAACTCCTTTCAATTTGCAAAATTGAAACCCACCTTTCTTTAACATGAAGGCGCCGCTGTCGTGGCCAAAGGTCTGCCTATGGTTACTTCCTGGTGATGGGTCTTCTGAAAGCTCTGGCTGCCAGAAAGGAGTGACGAGTTTAAAGGAAAAAACAAATATGAAAAAAATAAAAATTGTTGCAAAAGTATGAAGTTTTTTGTATTTGAATCAAGTTTTTAAATCTCTGTAGTTGGCTGTTTCTTTATAAAGGATTGAGTTTTCTCCAAAAATAAGTGCCTTTCTTAAGTGCCATTTTACCAAGCGGATAAATTTTCTAATATTTCTTGCTGCCTATCAATATTAATTTAGGAAAGAAGGCAGATGGCTGACAAAGAGTGTTTTAGAAAAAAACAAAAAATTTAGGTAATGGTAGGCTCCAACAAATTTTCATAAGTAATTTGCACTGAAGGCTCTGTTCTCATAGCTAATTAAATTGTTTTAAGGAGGCGCTCTAAAACTTATAAATAACTCAATGGTGGATATTACTAAACCTCCCATCATTGTTGCCCCCTACTTGCCTCAATATTTGCTTCTGGTCTTCAAAGAAAAATACAGAGAGAAAATGACAGAAACTGAAAGACAGAATGATAATGATTTGAAGCAAGTGAAAGGAGAACGAGGGAGGAATGACAATTGAGGCAGGCGTTTGCAGTTTCTTGTCTCCTGTCAAATCTTATTTTCAGCACGAATTGCTTTTCATTAGCCTTCGCCACAGATGTCTGATATGTAACCACACACATACACAACCTCTGCCGTACCTCTCCTCAACCGGTCAGCATGGTTTTGTTTTGGTACTACAGCCGGTCGAAGAAAGGGGTTCTCTTCTTTATCTTAATTAACACGTAGAGAAGTACCGGCCGTCTTATGAGAGACAGAAATCTACCAGGTGACAGATTTATGTGGGGGCTCCAACACTCAATACCAACTGAGGTGAAAATGGATGAAAAGTCAGCTGGCAGTGGTTTATATATAGGATCATCCCGCTGAGGAGAAGCAGTTGGGAAACCACCTAAACAAGCGAGACAGAAAAAAAAAAACTATTTAAAGTATAAGAAAGAGTCCAAATGTCCTGCTCTCTTTGGTGATAAATATTGATCTGTTGGAGAGAAAATATGGGCTCTTATACTTCATAACAAAACAGATCTACTAGACCTTCAAGTTAAAAGTCAACATGTGTGTATATAGCTGACATTTTTAATCTGTCCCTGATTTACCTCTGCCAATGCAGAGTTTTGTGGCAAAAACAGAAAACTTGAAAACCCAATAATGATCAGAAAGAAGAAATGATAGTAAAAGCTTTATGTTGCAAACAAATCAAACCTGTTGACATTAGAGAATTATGAATTCTGTTCTTTTACTTCTCTTTTTTTTTTTGGAATAATCCATTTCATTTCTCTGAATTTATGTGTTAAATTTGTTCTGTGAATAAGGTTTTATAGTGTTTCTTTTTAGTACTCCTATATGCTGCAAAAAGACAAAAGCAAATTGGTCCAAAAACCAAGTCAGGGGGTTCAGGGCAAGTTGGGTGAGCATTCGTACACGAGTTTGATTGGCAGTGCTAAGACCCTGACTGACTGTGACCAAGCTGTGTATCTCTGCAGATGGCAGTAGAACAAGTGAGAGGAGGAAGAGGAGCTAGATTTCCTTCATAGATTATCGGTAACAGTTTTAACAAATTGCGTGTGTGGGTCCTCTCCTGGTACTGATTACTGTTCAGTCAATTGAATATGCCGACTAATTTCTCGCCCAAATACTGCAGGATACAGGTACAAAACCCCCTAATACTCTGCAAGGATTGGTGTATCTGCAGAGGAATATATGCCATGCAGTCTTGCACAAAGCATGCTACCTAGCCTCCAAATTCCACCTACTTAACACACAGGGGAACTAAGACCCATTTGATTACAGATGCAGAAAAACATTAAAATATGTGTTCAGGGTGCAACTTACCGATAAGCTATGTCCTATTAACTTGTGCTGATGAACCCACTTTCTACTGCCCTATGAAACTGCTAATGTGGCCCATTTACTCAGGAGATATTCACAGCAAGAGCACTGTGTAGTAATACCACAGCAAAGAAAGGACATCTGTTGAACTATTGTAAAATTCATTTATGACCGTATTAGCCTACGCATTATATTTCCAATCAAGTGTTACATAATGAAACACCTCCCATGGTGGACAGAGCAAACACTGTTAACAGGATGCAGTTCAAGCATGCTTTTATCTTACTGTAGTGGAGTAAAAGCTGCAAGCTGCTCCAGTTGTTCTGCTGAATTAAACCCAAAGCTTGCTGGCAGCCACAATTACCTTTAGCATGAAAAGTCAGACATAAATGGGAAATATGGCTCCACTGTACAAACAAAGTAAAAGTAGGTTCTTGCTGTTCACACATGGCAAAACAATGTGATGAAAGAAGAAGGGAAATTCTGGCATAAGGACTATGTGCTAGAACAGTTTTTCTGAAAGCATGCTGTCATAGATGTGAGATTATTTTTATTTGTAACTTTGCCAGATGATTAAAAAGTTTATGGCATGTTTAGCATTTTCTTTGAAACACAATGTCTTCATTAATTAAATCCATTGTAACATAATTGTGGTACCATTTTCTATTACAGAATTTTTCTTAGTTTACCCCACCACCTCAAAAAAAAAAAAAAAAGCAAGCATTGTGAGAAAAAAAATGTATCCACACATAAAGACTTTTTAAAAAAAGAAATCCCAGAGCTAAAAGTTGTGCTTCACTGAAACTTTATAATTACCAGTTGCCATGTTAAGAAAATCATTCACACTCTGTTGGTTCTTTGTCTGAGCGTCTCTCGGTTTCTGCCCTTGGTTGTTGTTTGAAAATAAGATATTTTTCCCTTCACTGGCTGCATGTGGAACACTTAGAGTTGGTATAAAATGTTCACACACACACGCCCACCCCAACAAGTTAGGGTTTTGTGATGTAAAAAAGAAGAATGGTGGACAACTTCACAACCTTGCAATTTTGGAACAGAATTTTTTTTAAAAGCCAACCAAGTTGTTCCCTATTTCTCAATTATATGGCCATGACATGTCAGACTGGCACTGCGCAGTTTCTCCAAGCCTTACAAACACACTGCTACTGTACTAATATTTAAATTCTAACTATTATAACTATCTACTCTATGCAAACAATACAAACCCATACTTTTCTGCTACAACTGTCTGCAGTATCTCCAAACCAGCAGATGTCTCCCGAGATAAATGGGCCTCCCACAAATCTCTCAGTAAATCTAAAAGCTGCTGTTTATCTGATCTGATGTCAGCTTCAATCGCTTTAATTTGATTTGTGTATTACTTAGACATGAGACACAAGAAGCAGATATGATTTAGAATAGAAGATGAAAGGAGTATATGTCCTGATTTGAAGGAGACAAAGTGAACGACATCAGAGAACAGCAGCAGTTCAACCAATAACACCCCCAGGCCTCATTTCCTAATCACTGCTCTAATAAAGATGAATCTGTAGTCTGCGTGTCCTCAGCCACGCAGTTTTATTTTAGTAGGAGTATTTTTAAGTTTGCTCTTTGATTTGTGACTGAAATTTTTTTTTGTTGTTATTATTCATTTGCGCTATTGTTTGTTGTTGCAACCTGATATACACTTAAAAGTCATCACAGTGTCTTCATGAACTGTATGAAAAATATATCGTTGATTGTTTTCCACTTCAATAGAACTGATCTGCTGAACAAACAAACAAAACATTGTCAATTGAAAGCTACACAACACCTTGCATGTTCACATTAGGATTTCATTTCTGAGATGAAAACTAAATAAAGTAAAAGTAAAATCAGTTGATCAGGCAAGTCGACAGCAGCTAGCTGAGCTGTGTTGTTGGGAAGCTTTGTCTGCTTTTAGATTCACTGCTCATTAGCTCACTGCAAAGGCACAAGAACTAACAGCAGAATTATCATTGTGTCCAAAGTGCAGATTGATTTTTAGAAACATTGCTTGTACAGTGCATGCTTTCTGTTCTCTGTTTGTAATGTGACCCATGAGTATTCAGATTCAAATACCCAGTGGAACAGGCACTGTGTGTATGTGTCCATTTCTAGGAGCTCAGCCAAACATGCAACACTGGTCCCACTGCCAGACCTAGGATTTATTCATATCATCATCATAGGATTCAACAGGGAGTTTAACACACTATGAAAAAAAAAGTGGTCTCGGGTCATTACTATTCAGACTTTTTCATGGCCTGATTCAGATCTTTTTAGGTCCTCCATGGGCCCTCGGCCCCTGATAAAAATCCAGAAGCAGTAAATCCAGATGTAAACAATGTCTGCGAATTATAATTCTGAAAACTATGAAAGAAGATTGAGTCAGTAAAGTGAATCCCATCCCAATCTAATGGGTGTAGTACAACTGCGCTGCTTCAGAAATGCTTGAAGAATGATTTAAGGAGACCATCTTTTGCTCTAACAAAAATCAGGAAAGCCACTGTGCAAAAATACATCGGAGAACAATTTAACACTCAGGCAAGTTACTGAAACATCTCACAATGCAAAAGCAAACAAACAAAGCAGATACATACTGTGAAACATGTTGCAGGTATTAAAAGGCACCAAAGACATGTTGCATTTTTATGCAAACACAAAGGTGCACAAAGAGGTACACACCTTACTGAAATAATCATATCTAAGTGCTCACAGGCCCCCTGAAGGAGCATAACAGCTGATTAACCAACTATCAGGCTCTGCAGGAACCTCCTGGTAATTTATGAATGCTATTATCACTGTCAGGTTTCCAATATGAACAATCACTAACGCACACGCAGACACACTCTTAATAAAGAAAGCACAAACAAAAGAGTACTTAGAAATATTAGGGTCTGGTTATCGTCAAAAAAGGAACAGCAAAAGGCTTATTTTAAACAAAATTCAAGCAGATATTTCTCAGCAATTTTGAAAATAAATCAGAATTTTAATGCAATTCACAACAACATAATGCATACTATTATTGTGATACTTAAGCATTCCTTTTTTCATAGTCTGTCTGTCAAGACATTTAATCTGCAGTGGAGTAACAGGGACTGAGGCCCTGCTTTAATATGCAGAGTTGTGTGAGAAGCAGTTAACAGTGGAGACTGGAGGGGGATTCAGCTGATATTTAGGGATTGTTAGAAAAAGCTGTGGGTTTGGCTTTCATTCCAATTAGAGCCAATTATCATGTGTTGATATAAATACAGCTGTTGCAATACTAAACTGGAGTAAGGCCTATGTCTTCATGCAAAAATGGCTGCAGATTTTCAAAAGTACTTTATTGCAGATACAGTATTTACAGAACAAGCATGCAGTCTGTTGAATGTGACCCATAGCCAATCAGAAAGGTGACAGAAACATGGAGGGGGAAAACACATAAGACAAAACAACTGCCACGGCCTACCAGAAAGTCTGGTGGATGACGAAGACTTCGTTGGCGTTGTTGTTTTTCCTCTGTTAAAAATATTCCACAAACTTTCACCACTGCTTGTTCCTTGTTGGCCATGTTTAGATTTCCCTCTAAATGGAAATCTAAACTTAGAAATTTGGTCATGTGTGGCGCATTGTCTTTGCCATGTGGCAGTCCACCACAGAATGTAGGGACAAACCACCCAAGTGTGTGTTTTTAAAGGTGTTTTTTTCCTTCACTGTGTTAATGTGTCACCAACAAGCTACAACTGACAGCTGGTAATATAAATTATCTTTTTTTGGTTAACTTGTGATTCATCTACAGAAACAGCAAAACACACATACAATTTCCAGGTCCCCAAATATTTAATACACTCTTTCAGATTCTCATCTATTTTTGTTCTCACGTTGGAAAACACAGAGCTAGAGCCAATGCCCCCCCGGTTCACAGAGCTTACCCTCCAAAAAAAACATGACGACAGGAACGATTACAAGCTTCAGCTGGACAAGTGGAAAGTAATTAACTATACAACAGCCTCATGTGCACTAGTGCAGATATGCTCTAAACGTAGAAGCCGCAGAGGTTTTGTTTACTTGTGACATGGTAAGAAAGAATCTTCAGCAATTAGTCACAATATCCCTCTGAAACCCAACACCTGCAGTTTTACGAAATGAATCAATAATTCTTAGAGGAAGAGCATCTGTTGTACAAGAAATTTGATTATTTCCCTGACACGGTAGCTTAAAAACACAACTGCTAAAACTAATATTCACATCCTTTATATATCACTCCTCGTTCTAAGGTTTATATTAAATCTACTGTTGATTTCTCAAGAGACGTCTACTTTATTCTCTAACCCCTAATCCAAGATTCATACCTTTGACTCTGAACTTTTATCAATTAACCTCCCAGTTTTCCATCACTCCATCTCTATTCGTTTGGCTCTCTTGCTGCCGCTCTCTTCAGCTTCTAATAACATTGTTCTACTCGGGGTAGATAAGTGCAGCTGCTGTGATAAGGAGCTGGGCGAGGGAATGATGTAATCTGTCTCCATCTCCTCCTACAGTCAAAGCGGCTCGGATCCACCAGCAGATATAAACAGCGACTGAATTAATGTGCAGCACAATGTGGCTGGTATCTGTCTTTCACAGAGGGAAACAACGCCCCCAACAACAGATGCTTTTGTCACTGCCTTACTTATGCTGATAATTTCTGGCTGCTGAATGGTGGTAAATTAAATTTAGTCTTCTCATGCAGTGCAAACCCAGTCTGCTTTTTTTCTTGCTTCAAAATAAACATACATTTTCCTTAGCAACCACAGGAATATTGTCATTAGGAGTGCATCATTTTTGCTGGAAAGCTATCCTCTGTGTCAGGTGTAGCTCCAGGAGGATGGCATGGTCTACAGGCAAGGTTTGCCAATATCTGTGGCCTTAGTTGCCCACCTGTCAAAATCACTTTAAATTTGACCCCTCCCTGATGCAAAGGAAGCCCTCCTGGTGTGTGAAATCCCACACAATATAAGGCCTATCCTTATTCCTCTCACCATGATACTTAGTTCAAAATTGTTTTTTGACTTTTGGATCAATTACTTGCAACCATATGTAACAGCCATTAATACAAACAAAATATTTCTAAATCATCAAAGTACTTGAACATGTCTTCAATCTTAAGAAAAAAAATCGGAAACATTCTTTATTCATCATAAGTACTGTATTTCTTTATTTCTACTTTTTTATGTTTCTCCATTCTTCTATCTCTCCCTTTGTCTCATCTTTTATGTTTCTGTCTCTCTCCACCTTTCAATCTCTCTCCTTCTACTTAACTATTTTGTATGTGTTCACTTACCAATGTCTCCGGGAAGAGGATTAGGGCCACCGAAAAAAATCCCCCAAAAACTTTAATCTCAGAAAGATCAAAGTCAGAATTTTATTTTGTTTTTTTTCGGTGGCCCTGATCCTCTTCCGTAAATGTTGGTCTTATACAACCAGGGTAAGTTTTTTTTCCTTCTGACAGCCAAACCTTACCTTTAATTTGGTGATGATGGACAAGGTACTAGTTTCGCCATATGTAACAGGAGCAGTAAAGTTACTCCTGCTGCTACTGCCAGGAAAGTTGTGCTGCTACACTATATTACATCAAAAACTAAATTTTGCGCGTTTAAAAATCGTAGATATAGTTGACTGCTTTGCATGTTTTTGCGACATGTTTTTCGGTAAGCTCTGTGTTCACCGACATACTAGCTCAGCGTGTGTCAGTGTTGGTCAGTGATTGCATAGTTACTTTGAAAAAGTAACTTTAATCAGATTACTGATTACTCCTTTAAAAAGTAACTTAGTTAGATTACTGACTACTTGATTTGGAAAGTAACTAAGTTACATTAAAAGTAACTTTCTCAGTTACTATCAGCAGCTGCTAACAACAACGCTCCACCACCTGTGAAAATGATTTTGATCTTTGCCAATACTCAATTGTAAGTTATTTTATAATGGTAACATCAACTATGTATCT